>CM021107.1:421426392-421675479 GCA_007115665.2 Sequoiadendron giganteum | reverse complement strand
TGCTCAAAATTTGTGCCCACCAAGTTTGCTTGCCAACATACTGGCATTTAATGCTAGAAATTATATAAATAGGTGAATGGACTTATCATTTTCACCGACATTCCTTTTTGCAACGCCGTTAGAGCCTCCTGCCCCCGCCGCCTCCACGTCCACATCCTACTTTCGTCGATTCGAGCGTCATCATTGCTAGGAATTTGTCATCTTCCATGTGAGATTTTGAGGTAGGGTTGCCACTACCATTTGTTATGTGATTTTCATTAAAATATTGAAAATGGTTAAACATCCCAGGAAAGAAACCTTCAAACTAACTAGGAAATTACATCCCCCCCAAAACCCACATTTTGAAATTTGGAGAAACCTTAGAAAATCAACAATCTAGGGCCAACGGAACTCGACACCTTCACCGCCGTTCTTGAACCAGGGCAATCAAGCCCTTGTGGCTCGCAAAACCCTCATCCTCGTCATTTTTGCACTGCCTTGATAAACCTTAAGCAATTGCTGCCACCCTCGTCGGACCCATGTGCGTGAACGGACTCCATCCGATTGTCGTTGCCCTTGAAACTTGATGAAAATCCTAAGTTGGGTGAAATGCCAATGACCTCGTGGGTCCCGCCTTCTGGGATTCTTCCTAGTGACTACCCTTTGGCTCCATCATTTTCAGATGACCATCCCGTTCTGCCTCTTCGGCTTGCGTGTCCTACGGATTCACCTTTCGCTGACCTCAGAATTGAACTTAACGACTGACCAAATCTTCTTGGCTGCCAACCCTTGTGGGTCCTCCCTGGTGGGCTGCTCATCTCTGACAATCATTTTAGTTGCTATTTCAAAATAACTACCATCAGCTGCCCTCCCGCTCCGTGGGCTCCGCCGACCAGATTGTCGTTAAGCGAGCATTTGCACTAAATGGCCTTTTTACTTGTTTCCTCTTACGGACCGTCATCCACTTCCGGTTCACAAGGTCCAACTCCTAATGGCAAACCCTACCCATCTGCCCGCCCGACAGGTCCCGAACTCTCCCTTGCCAACCGGGTCAGGCTCCTAAATTGGCTAAGTATCAAGATCCTTGTGATTTGCTATTTGCGGGTCGCCGTCTACGAACTTCCCTTCGATGATCATCATTTCGAAATGGTTAACTCCCTTCACCTATCTGCAATGCGGGCTCCACACTGCTCACCTCCATTCAAGCCGTTTGCATAAGAAATACCTAAGTAAACTTGATTGCGGGAAAAAAATTGTAGGCTACCGTTTACGCGTCGCCGCAACCCAAGTGTCATCCCCCAACGGTTGTGCCTACCCGGCCTTCCACTTTGCAGATCCTAATCCTCCTACCACCATTTGACCTCCTTTGCGAAAGTGAAGTGCGACCAATGACCTCGATGGTGTAGACTACCTCTTGCAGGCTGCCGTCCCACCTTTGCCACTTTAAAACGTCCTTCACCCAATTGATTTCTGTGATCTTCCACCCATATTATTTCTAAAAGCCCGAACCTTAGAAGAATTTTTGGTGGCCGTCCTCCGTGCTTGAGGGTTCCGCCACACAAAATTCTATTTGCGGGATTCCGCCTTGCCAACACCATTTCCTAACAACGGACCTCAAAACAGTTGCCAGCCTAGGGAAACCTGCATCCCTAGGCCCGCATTGTCCAATCTCCCTCGAACGAAAGGAAAATGATAATTTTTAGGAGATGTTACGATCTTTAAAGGTTGAATTACTGGATCTAAGGATTGCTTTTCAAGATTTCACTAACGCTTCCCCCATTTGATATATGAATACACTTATTGCACCTATGCTTGCAGGATTTATGGAACCGACTGTAGGACCATCGAGGGCTTCCAATGAGCAAGAAAAGGGAAAGGAATCAGCCAAGGCCTTGAGGGGGAAGGAGGATAAGGACTAAATGAAGTTTCAATTTCACGGAGTGGAGGTAACTTCTAGAGTTAACATAGAGTGGAGAAATGTCTCAGACACAAACCTGGGCCATGTCAACATTGATGAATTTAGGCAAAGGGTCATAGTCAACCCACCATGGAGAATTCTAGAAGAATAAGGAAAAGTGGGTTGGCTAAAGCAGCCAGCTTCCCGCTAGCTTTAGTGGCCCTAGAACTAGTAATGGCTTGCAGAGAGGCTTATCAAGAGAAAACCAAAAGAATTGTAGACCCTACGAAGCAAGCCACAATAGAATATGCAGACAATAAGTGGAAGGTGGACCCCTTGAAATGCAAAAAATTGATTAATCAACATTGGTTAAAAGATAAAAGGGGAGTGCAAATAATATCCCCCAGGAGCTATTCAGGAGTGATTTCTATGAGGATTATCATGATTTGGTAACCTTGTTGAGTAGGGTCATGGGTCTCGCAACTTCATCTTATTTCTTTGACTGAATATTCTACTTCATCGAAGAGATCATCAGGGGCACCGCCAAGTTCGACTAGGCTTGGATGATCAGTAAGAACTTGCACGAGGAATTCCTGGCGGTGAAGAAGTCCTGCCAATTTTACATGACCTTTTATTTGGTTTATTTGCTAGCTGGTGCCACTCCATACCAAGGTTTGTTCATGGTGCAAAGTGCCATCTCAGGGAGGGAATTGAAAGTATATGATAGGTTCCCGCAGCTCCAATAAAAGAACTTCAAAAGAGATTATTGTTGGGTGAATGATGCATTCATTGGATATATCATCAGGCGTCTCGGGGGAGACTTTGAGAGAAGGGTTACTCATAGTGCCCATGCCTTCATCCAAAGGTTTGGATTTCTATTCATCCAATTTCCCAAATTCACTTACATTTGAACCGAGGGCTTCAACGAAAAACCATACAAGCTTCCCCGGTATCCAAATGATTGGATTGTGCTATTAGAAGTATCAAGGCAATTGTAGAATGCCTACACTCTCCTTCCTGGTAAGCACCATGTAATAGTACCTTATCCACTTACATTCGAGCAAGGAATGTATGCTCTCCCAGTAGCCCAATGTGCTGAATATTCAGAAAAGGAGCTTGTGGAATACAATTTGAGCCAATACACTCCCTGACCAAGAATGGACCCATACGACAAACTGAAGAAATTCGTAGGAAGGGAATACGCCCACTTACATCATGTTGAATATTTCTAGGCCAATTGCGAGGATGATAGGGAGGTGCGCATGCAATATTACATGTGTATGATGACATACTTTGTAAAGACAGTCAAACTGTTCCCGGTGCCGGATCAGGTGGTTGAAGATGAAAACACAGTTATAGATCCGAGGTTTGACACTATAGCCAACCTGCCATTGACCACCACAGACTGGGATGAGTTGGAGGTCGATGGCCTCGATACTCTAACAAAGCCCATTGAGAGCAGAACTAGACAATGGGTTGATGCACAAGTTGCTCAACTAAAGCTTCAAGGGGTCGAGTTGACCTATGGTGAGCTCGAAGATGAGCTCGAGAGTGAGACAGATAGTGGGATCACAATCACAACTGGAGAAGCACCCAAGTCTCCTCTAGTCACCAGGTCAAAGAAAAGAAAGGAAGTGTCAGAGCACCAGCCAAAGCACAAGGTGTACTCGAGGAAGTCATCAGAGGCTAAGACCTCAAAGAAAGCAAAGAAGTTTGGCGGATTCTCCTGAGATGCCGATGATTCAGGAGGACCCGATACATGGAGGGGAAGAAGAAGAAGGGGTCGAGCAACCTAAGTCACCACCCGCTGCCTCTATCCTTGCTACTACTACTACCACCACTGCTGCTACTCCTCCTATGGCATCACAGGCTCTAAATGCTTCATCCCTACCTACAGTGGACATCTTAGTCCACCTTACCGCCACCTCGCTTGCTGCACCTATTATAGTAAGAGATTCCTCCTTTGCCACAACCTCTTTGCTTTCCTCTTCTTCGATGTCTCCATCCATGAAAATTCCATTGGCTTCAACCACAACTATGTCTGCTCTCACTCTTTCGGAGGCATTTTCCATGCACATGCAAAATATTCCTATGGAGCTTTCAGGAGTATTGATGAATTTCGTAGTACAAGCTGCCCTAGCCCAAGTTGTTGCCAGTCTCCCTACCCCTCCTATAATAGATCCACCCAAAATGGAGGCGATAATGCAAATATTGGAAGAGATGGAGAAACGAGAGAGGGAGGCAATAAAAAAGGAAAAGAATGATGAACCTGAGGATCCCTTCAAAGATGACTACCATGCGCATGCATAATACGAGAAACTAGTCATCGACGAGGTGGTATATGAAGAAGAGGAGAAATCACAATCCTCAGAAGAAGATGTCGAGGACAGTAGTGAAAAGTATGTGATAGAATCCTTCGACCCCGAGCCCGAAGAGGAGTTGTCCAAGCAACCTGAAAATGTTGAAGAGGAAATGGAGGGGCAGTCTTCTGAAGAAGAGAAGGAAGTAGACAAGGAGATGGAGAAGTCTACTGAGCCCCATCAAAAGAGTAAGATACAAGCCTTGGCCTGCAAGAAGAAGTACCTCCCGAGAGGGAAGAGCAAGAAAAAGAAGATGAAACTAAAGAAGAAGATGAGCCCGAAGAAAGGGCTGAAACAAAGAAAAGTCCTGGGATGAAACATCATACGAAGCCTAGGCAAGAAGAAGAAGAAAAGGTACCTGAAGGGGAAGATAGCCCTAAAGAACAAGAAAAGGCCGTATTCATCTGAGATTCAAATGAGGATGAAGAGAAAATAGAGAAGGAAGCCTCATATCATGAGGAAAAGGGGATCCAACATATTCAGAAAGGGGAAGGCGGTCATGAATCACCAAAACGCGGATCTCCAATGCTCGAGTGGCTAGAGAAGAAAATGTAGAAAAGACTCCTACCTGTTGGAACCTTCAAAATTTGAATGTGCCATGTCAAAATATTAATACAACACTTAGAAAACTCAGTTTTAAAATCAGCCCCAAAAACACATTTAAAAAAATCATAACTTTGGATTTGTTCATTTTCATGCCAAACCACCTTGCACGAATGTTTATCTACCATATGGGAATGTGCACACCAAATTTTAGCTTCCTATGATCAATTTTGATAGGTTTTCAATAGGCCAAGTTGAAGGGTTCTGCAAGGGTTTGTTGTCTTCACACAGTAAAATATGTTAAAGTGACCCACTTTGGAGGAATATTAAGCAAATGAAAGATTGTCAAGATGAATCAGTTGGTGCTTCTAATTCTCCCCATCTCAATGTGCATCCATGGAAATTTTTAGAGCTTCAGGACATCATTTGATATTTTTCCAAAATCAAAACCAGATGGGTTTCACCCAGTTTGAACACTACATTTCTAGAACAACTGCAATATGGTCAACTTTGATGTTTCATACTTTGCAAAAGAAGAAGATTTATGGAAAACCCATTTGCCTACATGTTCATGTGAGCTAAATGAACCAATCCCCAGGATGGCAGCTTCTAAAAATCCGATTTGATATTTTCCAAAAGGGCAAATTGGCAAGTTTTAGTTCAGTTTAAACAAGTGCAAAAATGGTTGAATAAGTAAATTTGATTGTTAACAGTTTTTAGTCCTAATAACTTCATGCCTAACCATTTGAAGACATACTCCCCTATCATAACTCAATATGTTGGTGCATTTTCATGGCTCTAGGAGAAATTTTGATCAATTTTCCAAGACGATTCTAGAAGCCACTGGACTCATTTTGGTCACAATGCAGAATGTCAGAAATCAAATTTTGATAACTACCCATTTTAGTTTGGGATGCATTGTATATTTTAGAGGGTTGCTTCACATTCTCCTTGCTCTTCTGTGGCATTCATCAATGTCAATTCTCAAGGTCCCATTTGCCCGTATGGACATGGAGGAAAACTCCATAGGGAAGCAATGTGTAGTATCAAGAACAAAATTTCTTTATTGTTCAAATTAGAAGGGACATTGCTTGAGCTTACACCCCATGATAGTAAAAACACACTAGTTCTCTACAATATAGTTTTTTCGGTTAAGGCAAGTGTACCTCTTTATGTCCCCTATGACATCCGATACCTTGTTGGGATTTTTGTCAATCTCAAAGCATTGTGATATTTAGAGTGTGGAATTGGGATTTATAGAAGATCTTGTGTAAATAATCATGCTCATCCAAAGGATTCAAAAGGAGCTGTGATGTTGATACAAGAATTGATCCTTATGATGCACAAGCATTAAGGCGTATTGCATCAATTTCAACTGAGCAAGAAGTGATATTTGTGACAACTTAGTGTTGATCACAGAAAGGAATGACTGGCACACATTCTACCACATTTGACATATGGAGAGAAAATAGTTATGGAAGTTATTATCAAACACTTCAATCCCTATGTGAAGGATCAAATTGTTATTGACAATGTGCAAGTAAGATATTAAGAGAATGTGAAAGATGAGGTTTTGGCTCAAACATGCAGCTGAACAGAGGTTTTTTGCCAAGAATCTTGTTTCAGAATCTACTAAGACAGGTTCATTTAAGGAGAAATTAGAGGATATCATTATTGATAAAGGTATTATAGGATGTAGCATATGCCAATATATTCCAAAGGTTAAAGTGCTATAGGTGGATGCAATGAGTTTCAAATAATGTAGAGACCGATGAAAGAGGAATTAAAAAAATGCTAGAATATAGTGGGATTGAAGCCACAAAATGGTGTAAAATTTTAAGTATGCAGAAAGTTGATTATATCCACCAATATCCCTTCACTCAACAATTTGAGAATGTCAAGAGATAAAAGACACAAGGTATAAATGTAGAAAAGGGTGCCATCTCATAGAATGCCACAAGTACAAATTTTATAGTTGTGAATGCCTTGGAGGCATAGACAATGTGTGGGATTGCTTCATGAAATGCCTCATCCAAGATGTGGTCACGAGGATGAAAAAGCTTGAGATTATAGGAAAGGACACAACATCATTGTTAGAACAAGAGTATTGGATGAGAAATTAGTTGCCACTCAAGCTATTGGTCTGCTCACACTTCACACAAAGAGTGCATTTACACCCCACTTTGATGAGGCTCTCAGGATTTTTAACAAGGGCTAGAAATACCATCTCAAGCAATATTCCAAAGTTGGCACAAAAACATTGGCATATCGATGGCTTCATATTGAAGAGAAAGCACCATATAAAGTCATCAATGGTAACGCCTAGAGAGTTATAACATTCTTCATATCCTAGTAAAATATGTTGAATAAAATAGGGAATCTTGAATGAAATGAACTGAAAGAGACTGAATCGACAATAATAAGCACTCGAATTGGAAAAGGAGGTACTTCTCAGAAGATTTAGGCATTGATTAAGTGATTGATTATAGAAGGAAGCACTAGGGGAACTGAGAGAGGCTGCACATCAGGACAAGGAATGAAAATTTATTAGCATTGGAACATGAACAATAAGCTTGCAGATCAAAGCAATTAGCGACTCATAATATACGAAATTGGGGATGCACTTATGGAGGATAAAAACTCATCAAATTTTTTACCTATTCTTGGCAACATGGAATTGTAAACAAAAGATTGGCTTACAACAAAAGAAAATTTGCACAAAGTAAATCAAATGCAAAGGATTCTTATGTTGACATTTCACTTGAAAGTTATAATTATTTTTCTTTTTCTCACAATGAGAAGAAGGATCCAAAGTACGAGGCAACACATCTTGAGAAGGCTAAGAATTGTATTGTATAGTGTTGGCACAGAGACCAGGAAATGTTCATGCTACAAATGGGGCAGCCATTGTGCTGGTTGAAAGGGGTCAATTTAATAGTGCAAAGGAAATTTTTACACGGGTACAAGAAGCTACAACAGGAAACATTTTGTTCAAGATGCCTGATGTGCAAGAAAAGGCACACTGTGCACCTATCGCATTCTGATAAAGCATGGGAACAAAGATTTTTCCTATCTTATGGGAAAGATGATTGAAGGGTTGCATAACAATCATCGTAATTTGCAGAATAATACTGAATGGTTACATTAATGATAGTGAGAGGGATCGTGGCATAAAGCATACAATGGAAAATCCCATGAAAGAGGGACAAAAATAAAGAAGGCAAGAGGAAATACTACCCACAATGCACAAAGTAAGTGATCTGAAATGACCCCTGCAAAAAACCCTAAAATAATGCGTCAGTGAGACATATGCACTAAGAGCAAGTTTTTAAAGTCTCTCTAACTATGCAAGTCCTACCAAGAGCCAAATGATGGAGACATTTCAGAGACACACACTACTATCAGAAGGAAATGCATAAGTCTCTTTGATGGGACATCTCACGCCGAAGGTTTCAAGGCGATAAAAATATTTAAATAAATACTACAAATGCCATATGGGTAACATAAATAAAAGAGTTAAATATTACGGGATAAATACAAAAGCAAAGATTTATTGAATTTCACGGGGAAGCAAATGAAAAAGGAGTTACAAGAGTAGGTAATTATTTTACCTAAAGGATATTTTCATGTGAAAGGGCAAATGAATTAATTTTTCACCGTGGAGATTATAAAGAAGATAATTATTTTACCTAGGAAAGAATACAAGGTAAAATCTATAAAATATTTGCACGGGGAGTTGGAATATTTTCACAAATAGGATTAAAAGAATATGTAATTATTTCGGGTGAAATATTTCAATCAAGAAGATAAAATGGAATATTTTTTCACTAAAGAAGTTACGAGATCGAGCAATTTTTATTTTTAATTGATGGAAGTACAAAATTTGCCATCAAAGGATAATTACCGAAGTTAGTCTATCACGAAGATGAAAAGATTAAAGTTAAAATATTTAATTTTACAAAAGGAAATTAATTAAATATTTTATTCATCGAAGATAATTGAAGAGTTGCACTAAAACAAATAAAAGTACATAACCCTGAAATGCAATATATATATGTGAGATGAAAATTTTATCTAAGAGAGATTAGATTAGAATCATCACCATTAGGAGTAGGTTTTCATCCAGTCCATTCCATCCATTTTTATAAACTTTAATAATGTTTACCATAAATTATACCATGGAAGACTAGGATGCATGAATAAAATTTTGGAGAATCAATAGAAGATATTAATTTCTGTGACTCAATATTGGTGTCTGTTGTTTATTGAAACTAAGCAACTATTGGGCTGTCTCCATGGTGTTATTTCTTTGTTATTTGAATTTGCATATCCAAGTCGATATCTTAGTTTCATCTAGAAACATTTGCTACTCTTGTGTGATCAGTTGATTGGTTTCTTTTAAAGAATTAAACCCCTTTAAATTGATTACAGTAACCTGGAAGTAACATTGGGATTAATAAGTAGAGATCTATAGCTGATAAAGCTGTCATATTGTCTCCATAATGGTCTTTTCCTATTATTCAAATTAATATATCAAGGATATACTTAATTTCTCAAAACACATTTGTTGTTCTTGTGTGATTGATTTGACTTGCTCCTTCAAGGAAGGATTAAATTCTTTTAAGTAATCATAGTAACTTGGAAAGATATCATTGGGATTCATAAGAGGCGTCTTCCAGTTACCTATTTGCATGTTTATACAAGTTATAAACATTCACAAGTTCCAAACAACCGGAATTGTAGCCGATATTAGTCATCCATCATAACATTCTATTGACTCCGTATACCCAATAGGGCACTAGTCTTACCCACCTCTTTACTCAATTCATACATCCCACTTTAGGAACTTTAGAAATCATTTCATTTCCAAGAAACTTTATCATTTAACCAAACAAATTTATTTGCCTTGATATTTCTTATACAATTCATACCAAATTAACCTTTACATCTATTTCACTTCCCATTGCCACTGTGAATAGATTTCCTTAGTTAAGGATAACATAACTTTCAAATCTGCTTTCACATTTGGGTACACCCACATAGGTTTAGCAAAGCCTAAAGAGTAGAAGATTCAATTACATTAATTGGCCTTGTACATTAGCCAAATATGTGTTAAGAGCTTGGCAACCTCTTGTGGTTCAAACCTGCGTTTTGAGACCTAACACCGCCCTCGTGGACCCTAAAGCGAGACTGGAGGCAATCTTGGCATGAGCTCAAATAGGAGCTAAGAAAGAAAATAAACCAAAGGTCAGGTCACATCTCACAATGGATGCATCGGGATCTCGAACGGTGCAGATTGCCACCCCAGTGGTAGATAAAGAAGAAGGGGTAAGTTATAAAATCTCCACTATTGATCTAGGCATAGCTACAAGAGAGGAAAAGACTGATCAACTCCAGGGTTTTGTGGCTATGATCATCCATCAAATGAACAAAGACCAGTCCTCCAAGGAGGAGTTAAAAGCATAGGTGGCAGATCTTACTGCCTATATACAACAATGGTCTTCTGCAAAGGAACTGCCAACAACATCATCAGCCTCGCTGCTACTACTATCAAAAGATCATATGGACAAGTTAGAAAAAATGAAGAATTGGGCTAAGGCCACTGAGGATTGGCTCCAACGTGTAATCTATAATGGAGACATGGGCATTGGTTATGCCATCAGAACAATAAACAAGTTTTGAAACCTACAGAAACAATTGGAGGATGCTGAGATGACTTGTCACCGCTTCACCGAGCTCTACAGGATTACTTATCCCAAACTTGAAGCCATCCTCAAGATTTTAGACAAATTGTGGGAAAAGGAACTGGGTCTGGAAAAGGCTGATTAGTGGCTTCTTGAAACATGGAAGATGATCTTGAATCACCGAAAGGAAGTCCTAGAGCATGTGCTCCATGAGGTAGAGCTCGATTTATAATGGACCAAGGAACACCAAGCCGATGCCGAGGAGTATCTCAAGCTGATGACAGATTACAAAATGTTGACCTTCATGCTCGATGCAAGGAAGATCAGGCCATATTTCCATGAGAAGATGGAGAAAGGGATAGCAGGTGTGCTAACACCAAAATTTATGGACTTCGTTGTCCATGCCTCCGTCTAGTTCGAATAGGTAGCTAAGGCCACACCCAAGTGCATGAAGAATTGGGAGCAAATCATGGGCCGATCAAAGAAATTATCATTGTAGATACTCCAATCAAACATAATGGAGTGGAATAAACTTCAAACATTGATTGGGAGGTTCGTAGGGTATGCCACTATAAAAAAGCATAAGGGAAATCCTGTGATTGATGATGAATTCCTCACAGTGTAGCTGCAATAAAGGAAATCAACTAGAGGATAAAAGAGCTACAAATAGGGGGTCTCCTCTCATTTTCAAGGGAGAGTTGAGTTGTTGTAAAGACATGCTGCTGGAATGTTAATAGAAATACATTGATTTGGTGGATTCTTGAGTTCCAACTTCATGTTGCATGATTCTTCTTCTCATATATAGTGAATTTGAGTAGATTAACTTTGTTGTTTTATGTGTTTTAGTTTGCTTTAGTAGATTAGTTTGTTCATTGGTCTTGAAGAATTCTGTTGTGTTGATGCCCTTCCTTGTTCATGCTTTTTGTTGTTTATTAATGATAATCTGTAGTGTAAAGCTAGTATGAACATTATATGAATGCTACACTTAAATTCTATCTCTTGTTCATGCTTTATGGTGAATGAAAGGTTGAAAATTTGCAGGCCTTAGAAGATTGCACTTGTTTCATGAGACTGTGAACTAATCTGGTTAAGTGGAACTAAGATTTGGGAAGGTTGTCCACTGTAGGGTCCTCCATTATCACCGTTCATCGGTAGTTTCAGGTCTAGGAACTCCTTCCTTCCCCTGAACTCTTTTTCCCCTTTTTAAATAAGCGCTTTAGATAAAGTTCATTGCACATTGTAAAGCCAAATCAGAAGATCAAAGTGGAGTTTAAGACTACTGTCCTGAACTTACAACAATAGAACAACTTTAAGAAAACTTCATAAACTCCATCCAAGGATCCAATTCTCTTCCTGTTTAACCTCCATAAGTCCTCCCTATGATTACCAACAAGATCACATCAAACCAATTGAGATATTCCCTGCATGTCATGACCTGACACCCGAGAGACCTTGGGGTGATTTTCAACAATTTGTTGTTGGAGATTTCCTTTCAAGAGAGGTGATGCACCTATGCATTACCTACGTTGAGAAGTGCTAAAACACTTATCAACATAATTTATAGTGCCGATAAAGTATAATTTATGTATATTGGAATGGATTCAAAGGAAAAGGGTGACACTTTACCCATGCCCATGTTCTTTGTGGCATGCTTTCAGGAGTATGATGCCTGAGGAGCATGGGTGTTCTCTACAATCATATTGATCGTGCACATCTAAATTTATTATGAATCTAGTCTCTCTTTGAGGGTATTAAGGATAAAAAAATGTTTCATTTGAGAGGATGGAATTTTTTTAAAAATTAGGGGAACATAGTAGAGAGAAAAAATGTACTAGAAACCTAGGGTTTACATTTTTAGATCTCGGTATTGTATTGTGTTATTATAATGATCTTGGTTCATCCCTGTAACATGCCCCATGTTCTAATTCAAATAATTTTCAATTTTTTAACCACAAGTGAAATAATTCATGATGCCATCACATAGTAATAAAAAATTTGTAAGGAAAGCTTAGTGCAGAAATGCCTTCCAAATGCAAAATTCTCAGGAAATAAGTGCAAAAAATTTCATTTAATTAGGATTACAGTCATTAAGATGCACAACATAGAATAAACAATTTAACACACACATAATTGAACACTAGATTTACATGGAAAAACCCTTACAAGAGAAAAACCCACACACCAAGTAAAGCCACTTTGTATTACAGTAAACCAATTACATATAGAGCTACAAACT
Organism: Sequoiadendron giganteum; assembly: GCA_007115665.2. NCBI lineage: Eukaryota > Viridiplantae > Streptophyta > Pinopsida > Cupressales > Cupressaceae > Sequoiadendron > Sequoiadendron giganteum. Next base: position 421,662,780 of record CM021107.1, on the reverse strand, counting down.
CCACTCTCAAGTGTTAATTCACAGCAGCATTACATTTCCCTAATCAACCTCATACACAGATTTTGATTACAATTATTCTCTCACACTATTACAATGCTCGTATAACATACAATGTAGAACATTAATCAACCGAGCCTCACTCATTGTAGAGAGTCACAATGTATACACAACATCCAGCCATGGTCGTTCCAATTCCAGGAAACCAACCATTTTAATTCGTGTAAGCAAACCATCATAGACATGTAACTGTTACAACTGCATTGGGCCATCGAAGGGACTCCTTCCACTCTCACTTCGATAACACCCAATTCCTTGAATCTCTATTCAATCTTCCAAGTCAATCATCAAACAACCTTTAACCAATAATCACTTTCCATCCTGGCACCGATTGGGTCCCACTTTGACTTCATTCACAAGCTATCGAGTCAACCTCATCGCCACATCGGGGAGACACCAATTCGTCTCCCTCTGATAGAAGCAAGTCCCTTTGATGAAGCTTATCAACTTATCCCATGTGGTCCCCACCTCCATTGACTTGTCTTTGCGGTCGATAAGTCAAAGGTTTCCAAAACTTTACAACTCCCGACTGGTAGTTCTAAAGTTTTGGTTTTCTGCGATTGCGTAACATTCAGGCAAATTAAGGGAAATTCCAAGCCAAAAAGTTGAGGCACATTTTCCAACATGCTCCCACTTGATGAAGACTTACTGGCTTCTTCCAAACTCGAAGTTATTGAAAGTTATAGGCCCCAAGGCCCATTGAACTGGCACACCACCTATACTTATCTGTGCTCACTGGTTTTGTCAATGCATCAACAACATTTTTCTAGAGTATCCACTTTTTCCAGATTAATCTTTCCATCTTCCACCATATCACGAACTAAATGATACTAAACATCGATATGCTTCATCTTGGCATGGAAAGTGGGATTTTTCACCAAACAAATAACACACTAACTGTCACAACAAAAAGTAATTTGCCTTGCATTAAACCCAACATCAAAACACAAAATTTCTAATCTAAATGGCTTCTTTGCAGGTGTGTGTTGCTACCATATACTCCACCTCAGTAGATAAAGCGACTACAACCTACTGCTTGCTCATCCAACTAACTACACCACTAAATAACATGAAGATGTATCCATTGATGGATCTTCTGTTGTCAACGTTCCCTACCCAATCAAAATCCACATACCCACAAATGCTAAGAGATCTCTGTGATCCAACCGAGTTTGCATGATAGCAAAAATCATACTTCGAAGTACCCTTCAAATACCTGAAAACTTTTTTCACGGCATCCCAATGCGGCCTTCCTGGATTAGCCATAAACCGACTAAGTACTCCCACTGCTTGGGCAATGTTTGGCTTGGTATAAACTATTGCATACATTAAACTACTAACTGCACTTGCATAAGGCACTCTGGTCATGTCTTCCATCTCAGTAGGAGACTTTGGAAAATCTTCCACATATAGCTTCATTCCCTACAATACTGGAACAACTAACTGCTTTCAATCTATCATACTAAATCTCTCAAGGATAGAATTAATATACTTTCTCTAGATGAGCCAAAGATTTCTACTTCCCCTATCCATTTTGATTTCCATACCCAAAATATATCTTGTTGAACCTAAATATTTCATTTCGAACTGTGCTGGCAACTGAGATTTTAAAACATAAATCATAGCCTTAATATTCCCAAAGAATAACATATCATCCAAATATAGGGAAATAATAAGTAAATGATCATTTTCAATTTTGTAGTACACATAATGATCTGATTTTGATCTCACAAATCCCAATAACAACACAAAAGTGTCTAAATTTTGGTACCACATTCTAGGTGATTGCTTTAAACCATATAGAGATTTCTTTAACTTGCAAACCAAACTTTCTTTACCTTTTTCAACGAAGTGTTTAGGCTGGGACATATAAGTTTCTTCTTCTAGATCTCCATGAAGAAATTCTATCTTTGCATCCATCTGCTCAACCTCTAAGTCATATGCAGCTACAAGTGACAACAAAAATCTGATAGATGTCAGCTTAGCTACATGAGAAAATATTTCTCCATGATCAATTCCCTCCACATGGGAATAACCTTTCACGACCAATCTAGCTTTATACTTCTCCACGCAACCATCCAGACCAATTTTATTTTTAAATACCCATTTACAACCAACAGGATTTCAACCTTCAGGCAAAGGTACCAAATCCCAGGTTTCATTCTTTTGCAATGATGCCATTTCCTCATTCATGGCTTCCAACCAGGAATCTAAATTAGGCATATTAATAGCCCCCTTTACAGTCCTAGGCTCATTAGTGCTAGTAATGAAATCATAGGAACAACTTGAATTCAACAAGGAATAGCCATACCTTTCAGGTTGCCACTTCTCCCATGTAGACCTCCTCATAAGCTGAGGCTGAGGTTGTGGTTCTTCTTCTTGTTCAAAACTATCAGATCTACTAGAGCTCTCCTCAGTTTCAGGTACACTTTGAATTCATAGTTCCTCTTTATCTAGAGTCAGGGGAATTTCAACTACATCATCCTTTTTTCTTTTTCTTCTATCTTTGATTGCAGGTCAATTGTAGAAGGTTTCAGCTCCTGAGAGATTACGCTTTTGTTGTACACAACCTTCTCAGTAATAGGATTCCAAAGCTTGTATCCTTTCACACCAATCTCGTAGCTGATGAAGATACATTTTGCATGTTTGTTTTCCAACATAGATCTTTTCTCATTCGACACATAAACATATGCTTCACACCCAAAGACATGAGTATGTCTCAAAGAGGGCTTCTTACTAGACCACAGTTCCATAGGCATTTTGTCTACAAGAGCCAAACTAGGTAAACGATTAACCAAGTAACATGTTGTAGCCATAGCCTCAACCCAAAATTTTTGCTCTAGACCAACACTGCTCAACATACTTATTGCTCTTTCCATTAGCATCTTGTTTAACCTTTCAACAACTTCATTCTGCTGTGGAGTATAAGGCGTAGTTTTATGCCTTTTAATTCCATGGTCTTTGCAATACCTTTCAAAATCTGCAGAACAAAATTCACTGCCATTATCCGTCCTTAAGCATTTAATTTTCCTTCCAGTTTGATTTTCTACCAAGTTTTTAAACTCTTTAAATCGATTGAACACTTCTGATTTACTTTTTAGAAAGCACACAAATGCCCTTCTCAAATAATGATCAATAAAAGAAACATAATATTTAGACTTCGATAACGAAGGAACATTTACTGGACCAAATACATCAGAGTGAACATAATACAGTATTCTAGAAGATCTATGAGGACTAGAGTAAAATGAAACATAGTGTCGCTTTCCATAAATGCAATGTTCACAAAAATCAAACTCAAGGTTACAATCATCAAACCCTTCTACCAGGTTTTTATTTTTCAAGGATTTTATGCCTTTTTATCCTATGTGACTAAGTCTATGATTCCACAACATGGTTTTCTCTACTGGGAGTTTCACTTCCAAAGAGTTTGCACCCAGAGGAACACCTTTCCCCTTCCCTACATGAGCAAATTTGCTTGAATTTATAGAGACACTGTTGCATTGAACAACCTGTGCATCCAACTTGTATAGAGTGCCAATTCGTGCACCCCTAGCTAGCACCATCGAGCATCTAGTAATCTTACAACCACCAATTGAGAATCAGACTTCTATGCCAACACCATTCAACTTACTAACATAAAGCAGATTATGAGCCATACCTGGTATGTGCATTATGCCATCAATTCCTTTTATTCTTTCGTCAGGAAATTGGATTTTGACTCTTCCATGGCCAAAAATTTTAATAGATGAATCACTTGCCAGGTACACCTTTTCACTAGCATACTTTTCATACCTCATGAACGAATCTTAATGAGATGTCATGTGAAAATATGCACCTGAGTCAATTAGCCAGACGTCATCTGATGCTCGATTTGCCAAGGCTGCAATAAAGGCATCTACATCACTCTGAGAAGAATCATTGTCCAAAGAGTTGTTGTTGTTGTCCTTCTTTTTCTCCTCTTTGCAATCTTTCCGGATATGTCTAGTCTGCCCACAATTCCAACATTTCACCTTGGACTTCTTGCTTGGAGACTTTGATCTCCCTTCGGATTTGGATTTAGACTTCTTGTCTTTCTTATTTCCTCTCTCCTTTGATCTACCTCGAACAACAAGGGCCTCCTTGGCCATCTTAGAAGATTTCCTCCGCATTTCTTTTGACAACAATGAAGCAACAACATCTTCTATCTTGGAAGTGGTTGTTGTACTTCCAATAGCCATCACTAGATGATCCCATGTGTTAGGTAAGGAACATAACAAAAGAATACAATGATCCTCCTCCTCTATCTTCACACCCACAAAGGCCAATTGAGAAACAATCATATTAAATGAATTCAGATGGTCTGCTACAAATGCTCCTTCTTCCATCTTCAAGGATTATAAATTCTTCCTAAAGAATAACTTATTCACTAGAGACTTTCCCTGATAAATATCACCAAGTTTCTTCCATAAAGAACACTTAGTCTTCTCCTCATGGATGTTCAGGAGAACAAAATCGGCCAAACAAAGTCTTATCAACCCTTTGAATTTTCTATCTATGAGGTCCCAATCTTCTTGCTTCATACCTGATGGTTCTTTTCCCATAACAATAATCCAAACGTCTCTATCCACCAAAAAGTATTCTATTTTGAGTTTCCACAACTCAAAGTTGCCACCATTGAACTTTTCAATTTCTACTCTTCCTGATGTGCTTGCCATATCAATCTATAATCAAGACAACTAGTTTTCTCTACAAGACTCTCACTGAATAGAATTAGCACAAAAAACCAACCCTACTCACAAGGATAACACAATTGGCTAGGATCTGATACAACTTGAAAGGAAAGCTCGGTGCAGAAACACCTTCCAAATACAAAATTCTCAAGAAAGAAGTGTAGAAAATTTTATTTAATTAGAATTATAACTTCATTAAGATGCACAAAACAAAATAGACAATTTAACACACCTATAATTGAACACCGGATTTACATGGGAAAACCCTTACAGGAGAAAAAACCACACACCAAGTAAAGCCACTTTGTATTATAGTAAACCAATTACATACAGAGTTACAAATGCCACTCTCAGGTGTTAATTCACAGTAGCATTACATTTACCTAATCAACCTCATACATAGACTCTGATTACAATTGTTCTCTCACATTATTACAATGCTCGTATAGCATACAATGTAGAGCATCAATCAATTGACCCCTCACTTGTTGCAAAGAGTCACAATGTATACACAACATCCAACCATGGTCATTCCAATTCCAAGAAACCAACCATTTTAATTCCTGTAAGAAAACCATCACAGACATGTAACTGTTACAACTGCATCGGGCCATCGAAGGGAATCCTTCCACTCTCCCTTTGATAACACCCAATTTCTCCAATGTATATTCAATTTTCCAATTCAATCATCAAACAACCTTTAGCCAATAATCACTTTCCATCCCGGCATCGGTCAAGTCCCACTTCGACGTCATTCACAAGCTACTGAGTCAACCTCATCGCCACATCAGGGAGACACCAATTTGTTTCCCTCCGATAGAAGCAAGTCCCTTCGATGAAGCTTATCAGCTTGTCCCATGTGGTCCCCACCTCCATCAACTTGTCTTTGCGGTCGGTAAGTCAAAGGTTTCCAAAACTTCACAACTCCTGACCAGTGGTTCCAAAGTTCTAGTTTTCTATGATCACACGACATTTAGGCCGATTAAGGGGAAAAACCAAGCTTTAAGGGAAATTCCAAGCCAACAAGTTGAGGCACATTTCCAAACTTCCATTGCATTACATTTTGATATAGCAATAATTCATCTTTCTCATTTCATTCAACAAAATGTTATAATCTTTCCAAAGAAATGACTTCATAAACCAAATACAAAATACATTTTCCATATTTCATAGAAATAGATGCAAGTTACATACCTAGCTCATCTAAGCTCCATTGGTACTAGAAATACAAATGATCTAGGAAATCCCCTTTCAAATCTTGGCTTGCCGACTGGGAGGAGAAGGATTACTCAAGATTTTTTCTACCATCCATGGACTAACTATGGTCACTAGCACATCTACCACATATGGTAAGATGGCCTTACCCTTTGATGAAGAGCTTTGGTCTAGAAACCACAAAATATTAGCCTAATCTGAGCTGGTGTTGTGTCCTACATAACTAGAACTTTGCCATACAACTCATCTATGTTCTACGTGTATGACAATCTCAGACTAGCATGAAAGAGTAAGGTAACACAATGAACTGATATTGTAACTAGTGGTGAATTACACCACTTTGGCCAAAGTATTCATCACCCAGTACTTCAAGTGGACTTCACACACTCATCGACCATTCTAGCTTGATTTGTTAAGACCATTCATATTCTATGCATAGGCAATTCCCTCCATTGTGTAATCTTTAACCCCAAGAACAACCTATATACGCTAAGTTCACTATGACTCATCTAATAGGTAAAACATGTGTTTCCATACCCTGCCAATTCAAATCTAGCTTTAGCTTTATAGACTCCACTCTATTGAAGTAGTTAACATTATGTATGAGTTATTCCCTTCATTGGGTCATCCCAACCCCAGGATTAACCTTATGAACCCCTCATGGCTCTATATAACAAATAAATTCATAATATAAAGTATAGCTACATAAGCTTCATGAATACTCATCATTAAATGACTCCAATCAAGCATATATCATATCAATAAATGATTCAAAAGTATATACATGTCAATTGATAAATGACCTTAGTTCAAAGGTATGGCCTCAACAATAAATGGCCTCAAACAAAAGAATAATCATATCAACAAATGACTCATTCAGAAGTATAGTCTCAATAATAAAGAACTATTCAAGAGTACAATCTCATCAATAAAAAGTCTATTAAAAAAGTAGATTCACATCAATAAAATGACTTCATGTCAAAAGTATTAAAAACCAACTTAGTAGGGTAATCCCACCTATGGCTCCAATCAAATAGTAATTCATAATTTCAAGTGATCAACTTAATCACATGGGTTACCCTTACCCTTAGTTTACCTTATTCCCTGGATAATACTAGCAATCAATGATCAGTTTGATCTTGTCAGTTTTTCTCATCTTATTTGTTTTAAACAAGGATCAAATAAACAATCCAATCAAAATAGGTTATTCTCAACCTAGGGTTTCAATCAATATCCAAGTAAAGCAATGATCAAATGATCATTCTAGAATAGACTAACAACATTGTTCACATGATGTCACATTCTATCGTGGATGACACATCTTTCAAGCCATCACTATCGTTGTGTTGCTAGCCTTATCATTTTCAAGGTTTTCCTAGCATTATAAGCTATCAAATTCAAGTTATCCTTTTTAGAGATATTGATGTAATCTATGTTCCACATTTCTTTCTACATATGTATAGTATGGACTCACTACATAAAGTCAAATAGAAACTCATCATGTAAAATCCCCTACAACGTATATAAAAAATAATCAACCTAATAGATAGGTTCTATCAAATCAAGCTATATCCAAGAACATTCTAGCATCAAATAAACATTCCAAAGTCAAACAAAGCATAAGGGAGTAATATACATCATGCCTGTAAGTATAAGCTCCAATTGATCTAGCTGGTTTCCAATCCTAGCCTCCATAAAACAACTTGCAACTTGGCAACAAAACACTTCTACTCTTCCTAAATTTTCTCACAATTATCTCAATGAATCTCTTGTAAACCACTCTCCAACTCTTCCCACAAACTTTAGATGAAAAATAGAGCAACTCTCAAAAAATAACCATAGAGTGCAGATATGCATCCCTTTTAGGTAAAGAATGCCTCCATATATACAGAAAAAACAACTTCCAAAGGCTAGAAATATGGTGGATGGATCGACAGTTCTCAGTTTGCATGGTTAGACTTAGCTTGGAAAATAAAAGGTGGCAGATTTAAAACATAAAACTCAACAAATTAACACAATAGATCACTTCTTTTAAAGACAACAAGAATGCATTTCAGATATGCAAGGTAAAAGATTAAACAGGTTGACTCTAATCCTGCCAACATTCACATGACTTATTCTCCCATTTACTTTAGTTTCTATCGTTGTACAAAGCTCACAGAATAGACTTCCAATGCAAATAAGATATTCATAGTTTGGCACCACATTAACCTCTTTACGTGCTTTTGATGTTTTGTAGATTATGACTAAGTCAAAGCTTTTAAATCATTTTTCAAATAGCTTTCAATTCTCATTGACCAAGTCTCATATATTCCCACATGCCTTCCACTATATTATGTTCCACTTGAAAGTATGGTAAATCATAATAAATTTCCATAGCGCTACCTTTTAAGACTATGCACTATCCCTTCTATTACTACACTTTATACTCCATGTATATCATGCTTATAGTGCTGCCAAAGATATATTACTCAATATTTATATACTCTAACAATGTTTTCACCTATGCGTATCCCTTGTTAATGTGTTGGCTTAGTTTATACAACATTTTAATAGCAATGCAAATTCTTTATATCATATGCGCTATTCATTATATGTATGCAACGGTTAAGTTTTCTATAAGTATTTTAATATGCAAATATATATCAGTCGACATTTATATATAAATAGGTCTATATCATATTATTTGGTCCATAATATATATCAATTGATTCATAGTATAATATATATATATATATAAATAAATATGTATATACATATAGTATTTTATTCAAATAGATATGCATGAATATTTAACCAATAATTATATTAAATAACATATATATTTACGTACAATTCGATACTAATAATATATATTTATATATTCATATACATATATTAACATATATGTATGCACGTTTCCGTTATATAATACACATACATGTTAGTAAATATATATATTCATATAATGCATATATATATTATTACTTCGATATTCATATATAATCCTATCCTCATTGATTGATAAATATATATGTATATATATTCATCAAATGTATATATACATATATGTGTGGTATATATCCATTTGATTTCCTTACGCATGCGATGTATTTGTGCATGGGTTATCATTTTTGCACACACACACACACACACATATATATATTCATTATATATATATATATATATATATATATATATATATATATATATATATCCAATCATCGATTAGAAATACAAAGAAAAACTCACACATATCAAAGAGACTCAACCAATTCACGAGCAATCAAGATACTAGAGAATAAAACCAAAGTCATACAATCACATAAGTCGATCCACATAAACAACCTATATCAATCAAGGACGACTACCCAAATATTCCAATAAGTCAAGGCTATGACCAAAGGTACTTACCCAATTCATGGACTAACCATTCTAACAGTGGGAGTGTGAAAGCTCAGTTTAGATGCATTAAGGGTTTCCAAACCAAAATTATTCTCCTAAGTAATACTTCCCCTACCTTTCGGAGGCGTGAACCTACACTTGCAACCAACTCACCACATTTGTAAAGGTAGTTAGCTATTCACATATATATATGCATCATCAAAGCATTAACGCATTCACATTGCAATACACATTCTTCCATTGTAATTCATCAATATAAACATAATTATTCCTTCAAAGCAATAACATCTTAATACTTATTGCATTATTTTATTTATTTAACAAACATATCAAAATCATGATCTATGTTCATCGTCCTATTTACCCGTGAAGGTAAAAGTAACTCAATAACAATAAGATAGGGTATACCAATCCCAAACTTGTAATACCATATTTGTAACCTTTGTAGATCAAATTAGTAAAGGTAGAATCAACCTTATTTGATTGTCTCCTTATGTATGGTGTATATTCTTGGATGTGTACTAATTATATGGCTAAAAAATGACTATAAAGTCCTCGTAAAGCTTTTGAAAGGTATCTTCTTATCTAATAATAAAGAAAATATACATATATTCTCATGGACTATTAAGTAGAATAATTTAATATTCTACATTTTTTTTTAATGTATGTGTTGAGCCTAGCTTGCATGTACATTTTGAATGACATTATCTTTTGTAGTATGTTGATTAAGGTATCACCATTGGTTATAGTTGTTTCAGTTTCATGTGGACTTAGAGACTCTATTTACCAACTAGATAAAGGTGCCGATATGCTATTGGTTCCAATTTCCAATCATCTTAACACACTCAAAATAACATAGTATAAACTTCTTTTTAGTTTTATTAATTTTGGTGTGTTCTCACTACCATTTCTACATGTATATAACATCATAAGGGGTTATTATAAAACACACACACACACATATTATGGAAAATTATCTAATCTAATAAGGTGCGACCTTGTATATTCATACCGACACATAGATACGTTGTGATAACCTATATAGGGGCATAATGTGCAATGGGTATGGTTTGTAACAAGGAGATTATTCATCCCCTATAGAGAAATTTAACTCAACACCTTAGGACATGGTATCTAGGTGCTATAGCCAAGGAACTCTAAATAGAAGATATTATGACACACACACATATTGGAGTTTTTGAGGGGCTCAATTTCATGGTCACTATTAGATTCATCATTTCATGCACGTATAATGACAAGTAATGCACTATTACCGTAGATGAGTAGGTGATATGTAATTCATCATATATGAAGAGAACTGAGAAGGTTGTAGGTGTAGAACATGTACATTTTGGTGGTGAGTTTCTACCAATTGAGAAATATAGGGAGCTAAAGTTTACATTTGAAAGGAGAGATGTGGTGCTTGGAGGAACCTTCAACTAAAATTTTGGAGTCACAAATAAGAATCATTCTTGCAAGGTACACGTTTTTAGGGTAGCAATAATTGTGTTAATGGAGGACATACATATTACCTCATTACATGGTAAGCGACATAGTCCTTATTGTGGATTTCAAATATGTCCAAATTAGTGTAGGATAGTGTTTAGTGATAGACCCTCATTATCACTATCAAATAGAGGATTCCAACATGCCATAAAGTTGCTTAAGATTCAAAAACCATATTATTTTTCTTAAAAGAAGTATGTTCAAATTTTAGATTTCTTGTTGGGCACATTTAACTCTTGGTCATATCACTCAAGGTGATCAATGCACAAGATAATTTCTAACACATGGTGAAATAGGTAGTCTATGGTTAACTGAGGCAATCTATTTATGTAGATTTTGATGCATAGAAAAGCATGGAAGGATCATGTGAGGTTCCTAATCTTGGGCATTGAGATTCCAAAGCAATGTGATCTATTTGTAAATAGGTTTAAAGGTGGGTTTGGGGCCACTAAGATCTTATAATTAGGCGACTATTATTTATCAAGGTGTGCAAGTGGATAAGAAGAGGTTTGGACCTTTTCTATTTTAGGCATGCTCTGCCACACTCACTCTAGTGAGAAGATTTCTTGATTTATGTAGTACTAATAAAAGGTCTGTTGTGAGATTTTTACATACAATGGAAACCTTAACCAACATGATAAAGGAAAGAGCTCATGCATGGAGGGAGAGAACACGCAGAGTTTGTGATAAGCCCATGAAGGTAATCAACTCATATCATATTTTTATTTTTAGACTTATCATACCCATATGTGGTAGAATGTGGTGTTTTAGGAGAAAGCGTTGAGCCATGCTAATGCAAAGAAAAAGCTCCATTAAAGTTGAAAGCACAAAGTCAAAAGATTCAAAAAATAGTTTTTCTATTAATGAGAGGGAGATTATTTCCATCAACTTGTTATGGTAAAACATAGGCATCATTTTACCTATGGTAGGTGTGTGGTTGAGAAAAAATATTATGGATTGAATTCCTCCAGCGTAAATATGGTTTGAATGATGAGCCAAAAAATAGGTGAGGTAAATCCAAGATTATGATTTTTAATATAAAGGAGAAAATTAATGCAACCCATGATGCCTTTTTATAACACACATCTCTTGTTATATTTGTTAGGATTAAGGTGCAGTATACCTTGTAAATCCTATTTCATATTGCATGATTCCAAAATCCTTAGAAAGTGTCCCTATGAAATTGGGAAAATATTTTATAATATTCATTCTCACCATTGTTTGTAATATATTCATAAGGGGTGGTGGGTAATATATTTGTGGACATAATATTTAATATTGTTTTCCCCATTTGTAGATGCCTATACTAGGATAATAAAATATAAGGAAAAGGACAAATGAGTGATTGTTGGTATTCTCCAAGTGGGTGCTTGGAAAGAGGCAAGTGGGTGCTTGGAAAGAGGCAACTCGTGTCTCTTAGTATTTCATCATTTATTGCATGTAATGTTTATCTTCCATGTTTGGGTGCCCAAGTTGGAGGGAAAGTATTGGAGTCAAAATCAGTGTCCTTTTATATTCCAAAGAGGCATTCCAAGGGTTGGGGACATTTGGAATGAAGGATCATCTTTGGGCACCATGTTTGGTGCACTAGACCTCTTCACATAGAAAATATAAGGGACAATTGAATGTAGAGTTTCTTTGTAAGAACGAGGACAGGTTGAGGCATAAAGAGGTTGACCATAGGTAGACTAGTGCTAACATATTGGTGACAAAGAGGATAATATAAGTGAATGTATCTTAATATCATTTATTTGAAGACAATGCATACTTGACCTCTCTTCTTGGTGGAGTTTTTTTCCACAAGGATTTTTTCATATAAATCCTAAGTTATGTGATGGTCTTGTGTTGTTGATTTGTGCCTCCTTGCTGCTATCTTATGGTGATGTTATTCTTTATATATTGATGTTATAAATTCGCATAAGGTAGTATTTATAAGCATGTTATTTTGGTTGATTTTTGACACCTTAAAGAAGATGGATCTAATCATGGTAATTCCATATTAAGGCAACTTAATTTTTAGATTCACATATAGGTTTTAAATTTTCATGTTGTTGTAGTCCAAGCCTTGTATCTCATCCATTTAAGTAATATTTGGATAGAGATTGAATTTCCCAATAATTGTTATTAGAGCCTATATATTTCTCATCACTTGGTATTAGAGCTCAAGGTGAATTTGGTTTTGGGTATTCCTTCTATTTGATTTCTTAGCTTGGAAAGCTTGTGGGAATTTGTTAGAAGGAATTAGAGGTTGTCAGAAGGCTTATGGGGCTGCAATGAATATTTTTTGAGTTAAATTTATTTTACAAATTTGTGAGATTGGAAGCCATGGATATTGTCAATGTGATCTATGTTGGGCATTGGAAATTCATGATCATGGATATTTATGGAGTTGGTTATGTTTTGGTAACTTGGAGCTCTTTTTCGAAAATATGTGTGTATCCTCTTGTTTGGTGGTTTTCTTTACCTTGTGGTCATGTGCAGTGAGAAGGTGTTCATGTTGGATGGGTAGAGACATCTTGGTCACATGAAGAAACACCCTCGATTTGGACTACAAAATGGAGTGCTTTTGTTGGCTTCATGGTTTTAGCCCTTGGTTACATGAAAGCATTAAAAGATAAGCCACTAACCTCTTTGTGAGTTGTGGAGCTAATATGTTTCATATGTTTATAAGCTCTTGGACAACTTGGTTTTCCTATTGGGTTGCAGTTTACTCTTGTTTTCAAATGTAGGTTTGTAGATCTGTGTTTATTCCATTATTCAGATGGCATGGTTTATGTGAATGTCTAGATGTTTAAATGGATTTAAGATTTAAATATATGGTTTTTCATGTTAAGTAAAATATGTGGCATGCAAATTTGTGTTGTGACAATATTTAGGGCGTTCTAGATGAAGACAATTATAGGTAAATTGCATGGTTGTTTGGAGGGTTCTTATTGATCTATGGTTACTCTTATGTGGGTTTATTTGGAAAATCAAATGTAGTGTTGATTTTTGTGTTTGAGTCTTGGAAATCCATATATTATACTTGATTATCTCTAATTTGCATGTTACTATTTAGTGGGCTTGAATCTATTTTTCAGTTATTTGAGATTGGAGCACTAATTATGTATTTCTCCTTTAAGATGTTGCATATGTGTAGATCTTGTAAAATTGTTTGATGTGGATTCTAATTGGTAGGCTATATTCATGGTCACCATTATTACATTGGTATGCTTATTATAGCGAGAAAAATTTATTGAGAGTACTTGATATAGTTTTTCATTTGAATCTATAACACTAATTTATGGTGCATGCGAATCTTTGTTCACTTTTAGTAGAGTGTTGGTAATGATATTGGTCATGATGCCATGTATAACTTGGTATTATTTCTAGTGCTTTATGTAGTTACATAATGTGTTTTATCTTCTTTGTTCAAGATTTTAGTTCTAAGTTGTTGTTGTAGTGTCTAGTGAGCAATGGATAATCTTTGACTAGAGGATGGATGGTCTTTTGTAATGGTTGTTGGTTGATGAGGTAAAAATAACCTCATTGATAACAGTGACTAAAAACCCTTCCCTATATTTTTCCAGCCCTCTACTCTGCCAATTATCTACCTTTAGGATTAATAAGTGCTTTCTCTTTGAGGAAATTGTATAGAATTTATTTCTTGAAATTGCTTGGGATTTAATAACCTGCACTGACTTAATAGTTTAGATTTTGTACAAGTAAAACAGGTTCCTCACGAATAATCAATCATCACACCCAAATGGAAGGAATTCAACGAAGAAGATTCAAAATTGAATACTCAACACTGACTCCATAAAGTTGAAGACAGGTGTCAAAATTATAGGGCATTTGATACATCGAGATTTTATAGTTGTTTTGTTATTTTCTGTTAAAAAGACTTATGGTTCATTACGAGTTTGTTTAATATTTATGTATGGATTTAAAGTTTGTTAGTTTGTTAAGGATTAGTTGAAGACTTTTTCAGTAGTGCTTTCCACCTATTGAATTTTAGGATTTTGGTAAACAAGTTTTTGTATAAGTATGTAATTTTCAGAATGAAAAGACAATTGGAGAATATCGTTATGCTGTCGTAATGAATCTCTGAGCTATTTTTTCCTACTCTTTTAATATGAATAAAGTGATTCTTGTTTATCTTATTCTATTTTGCTAATTATTGAGAATGGAATTGGTCTGGATGGAATAGTTTTGAAGTTACCATTTTATGTGACTCGAGTTAGACACAGAGGAACTCGCGAGATGGTCACTTGATGGATTATAGGAATAGATAGATAAGTATTTTACTTCTAGAGTTTTTTTATTTATATTCTGTAAATGATAGAGTGTGAAGTCTAGTTTTCTTTCAGTCTTTTAGTTAAAGTTCTAGTGAACCTTTTCTCACCGTTAAGTTCAAATTGATAAGTTATTTTCTGTTAGTTGTTAAGTTTGTTAATCTATTATTGGTTAAATGTTTCATAGTTTCTTTACCTATTTATTTGTTTCAGCAATTTACACATTCATTAGTTTAATCATTTCGATGCTTTCTAGTTTAGTTGTTATGCTTTTTAGACTAGTGATTTCCTTCTTTTTAGATTAACTATTTCATATATTTCTAGTTTAATGGCCTTTAGTTTAAGTATTTTTTCATTTGCTTCATTCATTTAGAAAATCCAAGAGAGAGATAGTCAAGAAGTGTCCTATTGCATATAGCCTTGAACACTGCCCGATCGATATTTGATGTGCTTTTCAACTAAAGAGATAGGTATAACGACAACCTATCATTGGTATTATAAGGAGCTCTTGGATTCTACACTTATATTGTAGTGAGATCTTAATGACATCTTTATTTCTATTGACAAAGGATGTGTGGAGATTGTATCTTCTTGGTTTGGAGATCATGGTTTGACTTTTCCTTTTCGAAGCTCATGGTGTTGATTTTTTTGATTCTCTTTGGTTTTGAGTATTAAACATTTTCTTGGAGCTTCATGATCTTGCAGGAGTGCATTTGAAGTTGGCATAGATTAACTATGGATGCTCATGGATACTAGGGAGACTTGGGTGAGGCTAAGAGATCTCTTACTTATAGAGATTGTATGTTGAGATGATTACTCTTTGATGAGGATTTTAGTAGGAAGACTGAGGAGTCTACACCTGGTTATGGATGCGAATCCATTATGGACTTGAAGAGAAGATATTCATTACTTGGTGTTGAATGCACAAGATAAAATTGTATCCCACTCTTGGTCTATATGGAAAGTGAATGATCTAAGAGGTATTTCTTGCTTGATTATCATATGCATTCTTGATTTTTTTATCATGTTTTCTCATATGAGCTAGTCTTGAATATAAACATTTTGAAGACTTGTTAAGAAGAAAATGCATGGTTTATGGACTTCCATTGTTCTCCTTGTTTTGGTCTTGAGCTATGGATTTAGTTGTGAGGACTTATGTGGAGAGGTACAAGAAATGATTTGTGGCTTTGGGAATATTCCCTTTATTGTGGGAATGATTGGTTTGTTTTATCTACCTTTGATATGAGAGGTTTTCATATATTGTTTTTAGGTTTTCATTCAATTTGAATATTATATGTTGATATCCTTTCAATTTTGGAATGGTGAAGGATATCTTACATTACACAACTTGGTACATGTTAGTGGAACAAGGTAAAGGTTTGATTTTCAAGTTCTCTCTTTGGTCTTGATATTCTTCTTGGATGTTTGGTTTCATATGGTTGAGTGTGAAGAACGTGGGAGAGCTATGGAGACTAGTAGTGAGAGATATTGTAGCATATTTATTTACAAGATTTTCATATCATTGTATATTTCCTTAACAATATGTAATAGAGGAGTTAGCCACATCCTCTATGTGAAGTATTATATGTAGACTTGGTATGCCTCGATCTATTTTTAGATTTGACATTACATGTGCAGTGGGAGTTTTTGGATATATGTCTGATTATCTTTTTTGATATCTTGGTTTGTTGAGTACTAATGCAATGATGAATTTGCATGTTTCATTAGATTATGATCTATGAGTTATGAATCTAGGTGAATAGTCCACCCATTTAATTATAGTGGGATTACTCAGATGTAGATTGTCTATATCCACCAGATTGTTTCACTGTTAATGTATACTTTGTTTGTTGGCCTTGTTTGTGGTCATTTGTACATTGATTTGTTGCATTGAGATAGGGAGATGGATATACAAAGACTTGATTGTAGATTTTGGGTTGGTTTGTTGATGACATGAAGTTTTATCTATGATTTGTATACCGTAGTTTGAGGTATGGTTAGTTTGGATGAGTTGTAATTTGTTTTGGTTGCTATTATAGCTAGTATGAGTAAGGCAAATACTTAAATCCTTTGTTGTGATTTGAATTTGATGCCCGTGTTCATGTAAATATTGGTGCAGGTTTCAATTATAGTCTATATGTTTCAACTTGGCATGTTCCTTTTTATTCCATATGTGGAATTTTGGAGGATGTGAAGGAGTTTTTTGCTTGATGGTGGTTATCATGGTTGCTTTTTCAAGTATCTTGTCAAAGAATGAGAACATGGTGAGGATTCAAATGGTACATATTTGGCTAAGGTATTTTTTCCCTTGTTTGTGATTCCTATGGATGTATTTATAATGTATGATGTCAAGTGGGAGAATGTTAGGATTAAGGTGTCATCTACCTTGTAAATCATATATCATATTGCATGGTTCCAATATCCTTGTAAAGTGTCCCTAGGCACTTAAGGTGAATTGGAAAAGTATTTTGTAATATTAATTCTCAACATTATTTGTAATATATTCATAAGGGGTGATGGGTTCCACTAGAAATGGTAAAGGCAACTTGTGGACATAAATATTTAATATTATTTCCCCACTTGTGGAAGCCTGGAATGGGATAATAAAAGATAAGGAAAAGGAAAAATGAGTGACATTTGGTATTCTCCAATTGGGTGTCTAGAAAGAGGCAACAAGTGTCTTTTTGGTATTTGATCATTTATTACATTTAATGTAATGATTATCTTCCAAGTTTGGGTGCCCAAGTTGGAGGGAAAGTATTGGAGCTAAAACCAGTGTTCTATCACACTTTTAGGAGGTATTCCAAGGGTTGGGGATGTTTGGAATGAAGGGCCATGTTTGTTGCATTAGACCCCTTCACAAGTCTATAAAATCAATTCTTTGAATGTAGAAAATATAAGGAATAGTTGAATGTAGAGTTTCTTTACAAGAACAAGGGAAAGTTGAGGCATAAAGAGGTTCTCAAGTACACAAGTCCTGCCATTTTGGAGGTAAAGAGGATAATGAAATTGAATGTACCTTAATCTCATTTATTTGAAATACTTGGCCTCTCTTCTTGGTGGAATTTTTTCCAACAAGGGTTTCTCCACGTAAATCTTGTGTTCTGTGATGCTCTTGTGTTGCTGATTTTTTACTCATTGCTGCTATCTTATGGTGATTTAATTATTTATATATTTCTATTATAAGTTCACATATAAGGTAGTGTTTATAAACATGTTATTTTGGCTTATTTTTTGCATCATAAAGAAGATGGATCTAATCAGGGTAATTTCATATTAAGGCAACTTAATTTTTTAGATTTGCATATAAGTTTTAGATTTTCATGTTGTTGTAGTCCAAGCTTTGTATCTCATCCATTGAAGTCATATTTGGATAGAGATTTAATTTCCAATTTTTGTTATTAGAGCCTATATATTGCTCATCAATATTCCTACCAATTATGGTGATTGTAAGATTCCTATCATGGTATATACCAAGAAAACATCTATTGCTAATATTTTAGATGTAAATGTGAGGGAGGACAAATATGTGCTAGTAGATACCGTCTTTTTGTATAAGGATAGAATATTTTCAATACTTGAAATTGAGATAAAATAAAATATTTTGAAGGATTTTGATGATACACCCTTAATGAGACAATCTGAATTCTATAATATTTGGAGGTAAATAAGAGATAGAATCAATTATACGTGCTTAAAATAAGATATTGCTAAGCATGTTAGGGTGTACACTACTTATGATCAAAATGGAGGAGAAGGTATTTTTGTAGGTCTACTACAACCATCACCTATTGCTAAAAAAAATGAGAAAATGTGACCAAGGGTTCCACCATAAGTCTTCCCATTATAAATGGTGCAAAACTTGTCCCAAACATAAGTTATCAACTACAAATAGTTGGATAAACAACAAAAGTATATAAGTGGGTGGAAGGATACTTGGGGAAGTATATTTTAGCATATAAATCAAAATAGATTAAATGGCTACACTTGGGAGAATGTTATTGCAACACCACCCAACATCTATTGGAGTCTTTTCATGCATGGTATTGTGTGTTTATGATGTAATAAATTTCATTGATGTAATGATCACAAATTGTGGAGTGCTTATATAGATAGTAGATGTCATCATTATCACAAGGTTGAAAAGATTAGGAAATGAAGCTATAATGCATTGTTTGGTTTATGGGAGGAACCTACTCACATGAGATATTAATTGGGAATAATTAGGAATCCTAGAGTATTAGAGTTTTCATTTCTTGAGGTAAATATTTTTTTGGGAAGGGTAGACTTGTAATGTCCCCTTTTAATTTAATTTTTTTTTGTGGACCAAAGGCCAAATTCCTATTTTCAGTGTATTCCTTAATCTCGTTAGGATGTCAAAATTTACCATTGTGGCATGCCTCTCCCTCATCTTTATTAGAATTTAAGAATTATCCTTATTGGCATGAATCCTACCTGAACTTTGATCCTTGACTAGTGGTAAGGGTCAAGCGATATGGTCAACTCCAAAACTTTGACATTCTTTCCTTTTTGGACTATTGTTCCTACCTACCCTCTACATAACTGAGTGAGCCATTAATGCTTTTTTGACACTACGATGACCCTAGAGAGGATTTATCTCACCCATAAACATTATTTAAATAAAAATGGCATAGATTCACTACACACAACATTAGAGGATGAAGATGCCCAAGCTCTCATTTAATACAGTGGCAATTTAGGTGAGATTTATAAGTCTTCCCATTATAAATAAGACTAATTTTAGGTGAGATTTATTATTGATCATCAATTCTAGAGATTAAAAAATAATTAAGGTGTTCATTATATAAATATATTGGAAATTTTTGATTATTGATATTATTATGCATTATTCTATTCATAAACCCTAATAAAAAACTTACTTTGAGCATTATTATTCAAGTAGCCAAATTTTGAGTATGAAAACCATTGGATTTACAAGAGACTAGAGGAAAGAAACCATTTGGGCTCACATGTAAGAGGATGGAAACCCTTTTTCAAGAAGGACAATCTCATCTCAAGGTCATAGTTGAGCTTTCACGATGGTGGGTCATAGCTTCACCAAATTACATGATTTGTATCTATCATAGGTTTTAGTTGTTGGTATCAATTATAATTAGTTGCAAATAAAAGTAGTCTATTTTTGGCTTTGTTTTGATTATATTAGAAAAATAGGTTTTAAAGGGACCCAAAACCCTTTACAACACAAGAGGGAAATATGATCAAAGAGAAAGACATTGAAGCATCAACAACTGCCAAAAGTAAAACAACAACCAAAAACAAGAACCCAACAATGAAGAAATAGAAACAAAAAACAACACAAAAAATACACTATTTCATATTATTCAAGGTATTAGCCACCTCCTTCTCCTGGTTTTGATGCAGTGTGACCATGTCCATTAATTCTTTTTTTTCCTCCTCAAAGGTTTTCCTAAGGTTTCCCCTAGTTCTGGTACACATACATTTTACCTCATATTTTTTGACCTTCTTCCCCTTACGCTTTATAGATTGGTCCTTCTTGATCATCTCTGCAAAGTATAATTGATCCTCCTTGAGATGACTAATCTTACCAAATAAAACCTCCAAGGACTCCACACTATTCTTGACCAAACTATGACTGACCTGTAATAATTTTTTGATGTCCACATTTGTTTTCATTAATCTTTGCCTCCATTTTAGAGAGGCGATTCTCACACAAGGTCTTGAAGTTCATAAAGGAGCACTCTAAATCAACCAATCTCTCAATCAAAATATCCAAAGAATAACCCTTCGATAGGCTTTGCATATTCTCTTTCAGACCCATGATCTTAATATTTACCTTATTAAATTCTTGTAGCACCCACTTGGCAAGCTTAAAAGTGCGCGTGACCCCCGAACGAGCTATATACAAAAGCTCAAACATGGAAGTATTGTCTTCATTCAGGTATGAGAAATCCTCAGAGAGAGGATAAACCTTCAACAAATCTAGCTTTCCAAGATTTGGATTTAACCCCTCATCCTCGTGCAACAACCTCTCACCTGACAGCTCCACGTTGGGTGACTGTCGAATAGGGGAATAATTGATTTCAACAACATTTTCATCGACATCCTTCTCCTTAACCGGAGCCTTTTTACCCTTCATACCACCTTTCACAACCTATTTTTTTAGCTTTTCAATTGATTTGGATTCCCTTTACGACATTTCCTTTGCTTCCTTAACCCCTGCATCATCAGGAAAGACCTTCTCCTTATGACCATCCGCACCAAAATCTTGTCCATGAAACTCATGTCCTCCTTGGAATGGGAGCCACTAGAGATGATATCAGTGTCATTACCAACAGATGGGAACCCACATGAATCTAACTCCTACAAAATGAGCTTCTTAGCGATGCTCTTCCTCTTAAGATTCCCCTTCTTTATTTTTTTAGAGGGGGCCACCATGGGGACGATGAACCACCCTCCTCCTCCTCATTCCATTCAACTTCACCATTAGCATTGGTCTTCAAACCAATCAAGAGTTATTCCTCACTTAAAGTCTTCTCCTTTACTTTAACCATTTTTGCAAGAGTATGGGCTCTCACATGCTCCATTACGAGCAGTATGAGGCCCTCATGAAGAACATGAGCCCTTATATTCTTCAAATGAGCATAGATCAACACTTCCAAAGATGATAGGAGAAAGAAAGGAAATGAAACATGTAACCCATGTCTAAAATGATTTAGCAGGGTGGAATGGTGCCCTAAAATAGAAATTATATAGGAGAGAATTTGCACCCCTTAGGAAAATTCCCCTTTTACCCTTTCTCACTTTAGAAAACCAAATTTGAAGGCTAAATTCCACATAAACCTGCTGCCTTTGTTCCACTTGGTGCCTATTTTGAGCGTTGGCAGAGGAATAACTGTCGGGGACACCCGTGCGACGCATAGACGTCCATGCGATGCACTTACGTCCTTGGTAGGTTCATGCAGCTAAAGCCTACATAGGTGTTACACTTCCCATTGGAAGTTTACTTGCAACACCCTCTTCGGTCGATTGACCCAAATATGGCCATTTTCTTCACTCTTTCCTTCAAATCCACTATTCCTTCATTCATTTCAAGGCTAGATGATCTCTCTTGGCAACTCACAATCTCTAAGCATTCAATTCAAGCATTCAAGTGGCATTTTTGCACTCCATGTAAGCAATTCCATCACTCCATCAACTCAATAGAGCGAGTGTAGAACAACACCATTGCAACAAAGGCTTGAGTCATCTCATTTTCTCCCCCATTAGCCTTGAGTGCTCTTGGTGGAGGTGGTATACTCCTCTCCTCTATTATTTGGTTGAGTAAGCACATTACTATTTTATAGTGTTTTAGTGTTCTTTGTTTTATTCCTTTCTTTATCATACTATTTCTATATTGTTGCAAAATTGGTTATCCATGGAGGTGGAAACACCAAAATGGGGGTTTGACTGAGGAAAACCCCTAACAATCCCCCAACAATTTCCTCTTTATTGTGTGTAGGTGGACATGCTTCGTGGAGCTAGTTGGCGAACAAGCTTTTCAATGAGATCATTCTTGTCACCCTAACATTGATCTACTTACTTTATCATATTCGGTTATATATTTCCTATTTCATAGTGTTATTTTGTTCCCCTAGAAATCATTAGCTAGGCCATTAGTTTGCTTTCTAGTGATTCAATCTTGTCTTTCTGGTCCTCTAGCTATACTAATGCTAATGCACCTGAGAGATGCGAGTGGGCCATGCTGTCATCCCAGAACTACGCTTTTGTCCTCTGACAAAGAGCTATCTAAGATGCAACGTTGAATCTAAAAACTGACTTGCCTAGCCATTTTTTAAATCTTGGATCTGTAGAGTGATGGAAGGATCTTATAGTCCTCATCATTCTCATCCCGCATCTCCTAGCACTTCCTTAAGCTGAGGTAAGTTAGGGCAGAATTTTTCTCTCGTCCCTCCATGACCTGGGGCCTTAACGTGGTTGGTCCCTCTCTCTTACATTTTTGGTGAACCTGACGTGAACCAACATCTACTCATTTGTTAGTGTTTGATCTTTTCCCCTTGTACCCTCTGATCATTGTACCCCTACGTGTTTTGAAGGTTAATGAGAATCACAACCCAATCCATGACCTCTAGGTTTATTGTTAGGAGAATTCTACGAAACCTTTCAATGGAGAAGGTTAAGGTCACTTCTAATTTCTCTACAGGTCTTTTCTCTGATTTTGCAAGTGGCCTTTCTAATCAAGAGCAGGTGTCATGAGGCAAGTCAAGATTCTTTGATGAAATTGATCGCATCCCTACTCCTCCTACATCTCCCACATCATCATCCATAGATGAGCATGAATTTGTCCACATCCCTTATGAATATGTCGCTAGTCTGAGCAAAAGGTTAAGTGCTTTGGAAAATCACTTGGAGAAAAACTTGAAGTTGGCTAGGGCCACTAAGGTCATTAGCAAAATAAAGTATACGGTAGGAAACGACTGAACAAATATAGAACTTTTGGCTAGTCTCACTAGTTTGACTGAAGCATTCGCCCCTTCAAACCATAGTAGCATGATACGAGGTGGCCCCTTCAAGGAGCATGAGAGACAGTTAGGAGTGTCCATGCCTCCCACATCCATGTACATGGCCCACATGATCCCTTCGATTAGTATCCCTGTTGCTTCTAAAAGTTTTGAAACTGTTAAAGTAAAAATAACCCCTCTGGGTTTTCACTTCATCCCTCTTGTTGCCTCCATCAGTGGAGGATTTTGCGGGATGTTTGGTGGAGGGTTTGGTGGTGGTAGCTTCGGTGGAAAAGGTTGCACTAGTAGAAGTGGTTTCAACAGAGGTCATGGTAGTGGCTTTGGTTCTGGCAGTGGCTCTGACGGAGGTCACACTAGTGGCGGTGGCGTTGGTGGTGGCTCTAGTGGTAGTCACGATAGTGGCTTTGGTGGTGGTTCCATTGGTCCTATATCTTCTAACGACCCAATTTTGAACACCATTCTTTAGAATATGGGGAAGATACAGAACCGGCTAGTGAACCTTTCCCAAGCTTCTGCCCAACCTATCTTCCAACCCTTCTTTCGACATAGCCCATTTTCGGTAGCAATCCTAAACACTCCTTTACCGTAAGGGATGGAGATTCCTAAATTTGAGAAATACGGTGGAAAAGGGGACCCACAAATGTATGTGTCCACCTTTAATGCCTTATGTGCAAACTTATTCCATCACGATGCATTGATGGAAAAACTATTCCCTTGATCTCTCAAGGACATAACAATCAAGTGGTACTATTCCTTGCCTGACAATTCCATCTTTACATTCGATCAACTTGTGAACTAGTTCCTATGATAGTTCCAAGCCAACATCGGACCTAAGATGACCTTATTTGACCTTGTCTGATGTAAAGAAGGGGATAATGAGAAAATTACTAATTTTATAGTGTGATATCAGACACTCTTTTCACAAATATCATACCCATTACTGGATTTTGATGTGCACAAGGTGTTCATAGGGAACTTAAAAAGGCCTTGGCAAAAGAAGTTTGCCCTTATGAAATACCCTTCTTTCATGCATTTGTGTGCAACCCTACGAGAGTATCAACAAATGGTGGTTCAGTTTGGGGGACCTTCCTCGTGCTCTCATCTTGAAGGGAAGTCCATTGTATTGATCTCTGGAAAAGGAAAATCCATTGCGAATTTAGTAACCGTTGTGGATGACAACGGCCTCAGACGCAACCAAAATTTTAGAAAAGTTATCAGAATCTTATTCCGCCATCTTAAAAAATTTGTTGAAGGATAAGATCGTTAACTTGCCGAGCCCTAAACCCGTTAGGGAACCTTACCCTATCTGGTATGAAGCAAACACCTATTGTCAATACCATCGAGTTAACAAACATGATACCAAATGTTGCATGCGCCCGCATCATGAGATACAAGATTGCATCAAGGACAGTACTATTCATCTCGATGGAAGCAAAGAAAATACAAACAAATAAGTGGTGAAAGCTAATAGTGAATTGCAGATATACACGAACCCATTTCCATCGCATTCTGCTAACATGATTATCAATCCCTTTGATTCTGTTGCTCAACCTGAAGCATATGTTAACATGGTCACTGTTACTCCTTCTCCTCATCTTGTGACCGGTTCACCAAATATAAAATTCACTTTGCAAGATGTACCGACAAACGAAAAACATTCTCTGCTTTATATTCCCGCTCACCTCAATGGAAACATATCGACAAGAGTCTTAGTTGACCCCGTAAGTAGAGTGAATGTCATTACAAAGGAGAATCTATTATTGAACTCCTTGCAAAGGGAGGAATATGAAAAAAAAAATTCCATCATTTGTACACATGATGGCCTTGCTCTTAAACCATATGGATCGATAAATCTATCTATCCTGGTTGGACCTAGGAATGTAGACATGGTTTTCGATGTTATTCCCGAGTCAGACCTATTCAGGGTGAAGCTAGGTATACCTTGGCTAGCTTCCATGAATAGGATCACCTTTGTAATTCATAAGTGTTTAAAGTCTTCCCATGAAGTTTACGAGCCCATGGTGTCTCATGGAGGATATTCATTGGATCACTTTTGGCCTACCCCAGTTGGTCCACTTGCTTTGAGAACAGACCTACTTTATAAGAACTACGTAAAGTATAAAAATGGGGGTAAGGGATAGCTGAAACTAACCCTTCCCATAGCAGAAAAACAACCTACCTCCTCTTCCCAAAAGAGAAAGGAGAAGCTTGCTCCTTCTTGGGCTGCCTCATCCACTCCGCTTTCTTGGGAGGAGTATTGGATGAGTAAGCCTGGTCTTTATCCACTGAGTCTGATGGTTCCTGCTTGGCGTAGACCCAAGATCAGGTCTCCCTACCAAGCCCCCTAGACCTTGGTACTACTTGTACGGTAGGTAGAAATCCCCCCATGGGGAATCCTTTGCATCCCAGCCTCCGTGACCTCCTACCACCCCTGCTTCTAAAGTAGTGAACGAGAAGAGGTCCACTGCCAAAGTGTTGGGGCCGAATCCCCCCCTCTATTTTTGAACTTGTCCCTTGTTCTCCCATACAAGAATCTGTCCCTCTGCTGAAAACAACTATGGAGGACACTCCCATGGTTGAGCAGGAGCCTTTTGCTCCTTCACAACCTCCGACCTTTAGTTCAAAGTCACAAAAACTGCCTTGTGCACGAGTGCAAGCACCGACGAAAGGCTCTCTTAGCTAAGCAAGCCGCCTCACAAAGGAAAGAAGAGGAGATGACCGCCCTTGTATCAAGGCCTTCTATCATGTCCTCCTCTCTCCTGCCCTCTTTTTCTGTTCAAACCAGCTCTGTATCACTTTTGGCTTCCGCTGAGCCGCATAAATGTACCTAGAAAGGTGCAGGTGTTCATTGCTCCTTCAGTGGAGCCACCCTTGTTGAAATCCGTTCTGAATGTATCACCTTTCCAAAAGCCCATAGATATGATTAACACCTTATTCATATCTACTATGGTTCTTTCCTCCTCTTCCTTTGTCCCTCTTGCCTTGTCTGTTGGGAGTTTGCCTCCTTCGACAAAGAAGAAGGTAGAGGGTGGTCCTTCCAACAATGAAGGACATAAGAGGAAACCACCTTCTTTGAAAGGTGGCATCTTACTAACTTGTTCTTTCCTAGTAACAAAACCAATCCTGGCTTCCCCTGAGTTCGTCACTGCTCTCGAATTGCTCGGTGAGCTTAGCGGTGAACCTCAGGCGCAATATCCTCTGTCCGTTGAGGTGAAACATGGAAATCATGTTAATTGCATGTTTAACTTGGTGGATGAAGTTTCGACCTTGTCAACAATATTCGCAAAGTTGTTGACCTTAGACCCACAAGAGTTAAGTGACAGAGACCTTACAGGCCCTTCTTCCATAGCCCTTGTTGCGGGAGGGTTGAAAGATCCTCCCATTAACATTCCACCACTGTAGGATCGTCCTCCTTCCCCCTATGATGATCTAGAATGGGAAGTTGATGATCTCTTGGTTGATCAGTGTTAGGAGGAGACCTCTTCTTTATCTTTAGATTAAGTGTGTGTGTGTTTTAAGATGTGTTTCCCCTGTAATCGTGCTATATGTGCCTAGATGACCCTCATCACCCTTGTTGGTGCTTGGATATAGGTATAGTGTGTGTGTTGTAAACCTTATTCTATTTGTATCATCATTATTCCATGTTTGTGATTGACTTTCGACAAATTGGGGATGATGCAAAGTGTCGGGGGAATTTAGGCTTCCTTCCATGTTGACCCAATTTTTTATTTTTACTGTCTTCTCGTGCATTCCTCACATGGCTTGATATAGTAGAGGGTTGATGCCAATTCATTTATATACTATTATTATACTTATATATATTTATGAACAGTTTTGACCCCAAAATATCAGGCTACCCCTGTGTCCTTTGTTCATGTTTTTTGTCCTTTTTTTGCTTTTCCTTTCTCTTTCTCTCTTCTTTGCTTCAGTTGTCCATCTCAGGTGTGACAACGCCATCTCTACACCACTTTGATCTTCAAAAAATGCATTCATTGTCAATGAATATTTTCTCAAGAATCTTCACACACTTCTTTGTTAGAATTGCATTCTCAACTTGAAACCCTAACAAAACATGTTTCCTTCATCATGGGTTCATAAAGAAAGGACTTGGAAACCTTCCTCCAAAGTGGGAACAACTTTGATCTTACCCTCATGTGGAGGAATATTCTTCCTTTTGAATTCCTTGATGAAGTAAACATCCTTTAGAAGGATTCCTTGATGATGAATCAATTCGAGAAAGAAGGCACCAACTTTCGAACAACGCATCCCTTGAGTGGACCCTTTCTTTTCACGCCGGGTTCCCGAGGGATCCCTTCAAAATTTTTATCTCAAGTAATTTCTATGGCATCTAGCTCAGAGGCAATCCGACTAGACCCGTTTCCTATCTTTGCGTCTAGCTTGGGGGCAACCTGACTAGACCTACTTCACATATTTATGTCTGGCTTGGGGTAGCCTGACTAGACTCTGCTTTTCAAATGGTGCATCCCTTGAGTGAGCCCCTCTTCCTTTTGAAGGGTTCCTGAGGGGCCCCTTTAAAATTCTTCCAACTTATTGATGGTCTGCATGACTGTCCACTTACTTGTCTATGTGGCTGCTTCCTGACATGTTGTATTTGCGCGTAAACGTGTCGCTTCATGGGTGCATCTGTGAAGCCACTTTTTGACTCTACGGAGTCCACTTTTCTTGGTTTTCCTCATGTGAGAGTTCTTTGGGGATACCTTCCTTGCAAGTCTGTGGGTCTATAAGGTGCTCTCCTCGGTTTACTTCATGTGAGAGTTCTTGGAGGATACCTTCCTTGTAGGTCTGTGGGTCTATAAGGCGCTTTCTTTCTTCAACTTCATAGTTATGTGGAGTTATGAAGTCCTTTTCTTGTCCTGCACTTTCAGGTTGGCCAGATCAAGGTCTACTCCCTTGACAGTACATCTCTCATTCTT
This sequence comes from Sequoiadendron giganteum, assembly GCA_007115665.2. Lineage (NCBI taxonomy): Eukaryota > Viridiplantae > Streptophyta > Pinopsida > Cupressales > Cupressaceae > Sequoiadendron > Sequoiadendron giganteum. The sequence continues at coordinate 421,634,176 of CM021107.1, read as the reverse complement.
CTACTTCTTCAATCTACTTTACCGAAGCACTCATTAGTATTCATGCTCGCTAAAGTGGGGAAAAAATGTATAGGAGGAAATTTGCACCCCTTAGGAAAATTCCTCTTTTACCCTTCTTCACTTTAGAAAAGCAAATCTGAAGGCTAAATTCCACATAAGCCTACTATCTTCATTCCCCTTGGTGCCTATTTTGAGCATCAACAGAGGAATAACTATCAGGGACACCCACATGGTGTGCAGACGTTCACATGGCGCACTTACGCCCCTGGTAGATTCCTACTACTGGAGCTTGCAGAGGCGTTAGACTTCCCATTGGAAGTCGACTTGTAACACCCTCTTCGATCGACCGACCCGAATATGGTCATTTTCTTCACTCTTTCCTTCAAATCCACTATTCCTTCATTCATTTCAAGGCTAGATAATCTCTCTTGGCAACTCACAAGCTCTAAGCATTCACTTCAAGAATTCAAGCAGTATTTTTGCACTCCATAAAAATAATTCCATCACTCCATCAACTCAGTAGAGCAAGTGTGGAACAACACCATTGCATCAGAGGCTTGAGTCCTCTCATTTTCTCCCCCATTAACCTTGAGTGATCTTGGTGGAGGTGGTAAGCTTTCTACTCCTCTCCTCTATTATCTGGTTGAGTAAGCACATTACTATTTTGTAGTTTTTTAGTGTTCTTTTCTTTATTCCTTTCTTTATCATATTATTTCTCTATTGTTGTAAATTTGGCTGTTTGTGGAGGTGGAAACACCAAAACAGGGGTTTGATTGAGGCAAAACCCTATACAACCCCCAACAACTTCCTCTTTATTGTGTGTAGGTGGACATGCTTCGTAGAGCTAGCTGGCGAACAAGCTTTTTGGTGAGATCATTCTTGTCACCCTATCATTGATCTACTTACTTTATCATATTCGGTTATATATTTCCTATTTCATAGTGTAATTTTGTTCCCCTAGAAACCATTATTTAGGCCGTTAGCTTTTTTTCTATTGATTCGACCTTGTCTTTCTAGTCCTCTGATCGTATGGATACTAGCATAACTAAGACACACTAGCGCGTTGCGCTGTCATCCTAGAACCACACTTTTGACCTCTGAAAGAGAGTTATTTGAGACATAGTGTTGAATCTAAAAACTGACTCGCCTAGCCCCCTTTCAAACATTGGGTCTACAGAGTGATCGAAGGATCTTATAGTCCTCATTATTCTCATCACGCATCTCCTAGCACTCCCTTAAGTTGAGGTAAGTTAGGGCAGCCTGCTACTCTCAACCCTCCATGACCTGGGGCCTTGACGTGGTTGGTCCCCCTCTCTTACAACAAAATACTGACCATCTAGGGTAACATACCGTATAATGACGTCCACTATATCAGCCCAAATACGCTTTAGAGAATTCCATTCATAAATCCATGATAGCATCTTTATCAACTTCTTCTATTCATTATTTTGAAGAACTAGTCCATGACATTATCGTTACTCTTTCTTTCCTTGAAATTTTTTCGGTCATCCATCGACAACTTAGTAATGGAGGCAATAAACTCCTCATCAATCACAAACTCCATCCCCTTAACTTGCAACCTTCTATCATGCCAGTAGTGGACAAAATCCGTAATGGCATTGGGGTCATGGCCGTGGAGCCTTTCCAGATAGGGTGTGAAATGCCTATGTTCTAAAATTCTCTAGATCTTGTGCTTATTCCTCCATATTTCACAAGAAAAATGTTTGATTCTACTCTGATCACCCCATATCCATTGTCACCATAAACTAAAACCCCAGAAGAAAAACAAACACTAAATAAAAAGTAGATGAAACACCACCCACAAAGCATGAGATGATAATATAGGCAATAATAGCATGAAAATCCTAGATTATGAGCTCAACCATAGCCATCATTTCATAATCAAATATTGGCATCCTTGGGAAGGAGAGAGTAATCCTCCCATGCCTTAAAATTATGAAGTCTCACAACCTCATTTGCAAACAAACCTTTCAGGGAGTTGCCTTCCCTATAGATATGCGTGACACAAGTTTCTTCAAAAGATCTTAGCATCATAATAGAATCCACGATCAACTATTCAATTGTCCAACTTGGCGTTGAAATTCCAAGTAGGAAGTTAACAATATTGAGGGAATCTCCCTCGAACCAAATCTTGGAGTAGCCCTTGTCCAACACAAACTTAATGCCGATGAATACAAATTCAACTTCCACATAGTGATTGTTTTGGTTTCCCAATGGGAGTGTCACCATGCCCACAAACCTGCCCTCTTCATTTCTCAACACCCCCCACAACCTGCAAGCCTAGGGTTACCCTTGGTTGCCCCATCAAAATTAATTTTGACCCACCTTGGGGGTGGGGGTTTCCACTTAGTATTCAGTCTAGCACTGATACTAGTCTTAACAATCTCAAAAGGTAGAGAAGAGATCTTCTAGTTAGCTGTCACCAATAAATCATATCCAACCAAACAGGAGGACGTAGCACACCGAGGAGAGTCTTGGTGCTGGAGAGAGAAAATTTTCAAAATGGCCCTTCAAATTTTGATAAACATACTTTCCACCTTAAGTTTAGATTCCTAGAAGATTCTATTGTTTCTTTCCTTCCAAATGCTCCAAGCAATATGCAGGGCGATGGGCTCCCAGAGCCTTCAAAGGATGGGAGAAGGACACCTCCATTGGTCAGCAAAGCTGCTAAGAGAACTCAAGAAAACCCAATCAAAATTCCAAAGAGGAAGAAAATTACTCCATATGAGAGGAAAAAACACACCCAAGGAGAAGATGGAAATCATTCTCCGCATCAGACTCACATAGCACACACCTATTAGGAATAGCAAACCCCCTTCTATAAAGATTATCCCGAGTCAACACTTTTCTTTACATTAAAAGCCAAAAAAAATTATTCACCTTAGGGATCAACAAATTATTCCACAATTTCCCTCAAAAGGGACAAGGGTCAGGTTTCTCCAAGGATTTGACAAAGGCCGAGGTTGCATAGAAGCACCCATTAGCACGAGGGGCTCAAATCACATGGTCAGGCTTCAAGAATTGGGGAACCTGGATATTAGAAAGGAAATTCCAAAGCACAAGCAACAAAGGATCCCAATTATGAAATTCCTTCCACACACCATTTTGGATATAATTAGCCACCATATGACAACAAATATGTTTGTAGATGGTCACAATAGGAGGGGCCCACAAATGATTCACCAACAAATCACCATCACACCACACATCCTCCAAAAATAGAATCCTAGTACCATTACCCAACATCCACTTAACACCTTTAGCTATGAGGTCCTTGCAGGGAATATTTTTCTAGAAACAGGATCCCAAGGGGATAGCATCAGAATGCAAAAGGTCCCAAGATCTCCCCACTCTAGACAAGTATATATTCTTGACTAGAGAGGACCAACCCACCTCCCCATTATGGATTCTCCAGATGTTCTTTGAAAGCAGGGTATTATGGGAAGAACTTATGTTTCTAAGACCTAGACCACCCCACTTCTTCAGCTTGCACACAAGGTCCTACACAATAAGAGGAATTCTTGCTTTATCTTCTACCCCCGAATACAAAAAACTTCTCATAATTTGCTGCATTTTCTCTTCAAATTTTGTAGGGATCCCAAAAAAACTCAAAGCATACAAAGGAATATTTTACAGGGTAGATGAGATATTAAGCTACACTTTCCCCGCCTAACTGAGGAGAGCTCCTTTCCATCCTGCTAGCTTCCTATTAAACTTATCCAAGAGACCAAGCCAAAAAGAGTCTGGGATCTTAGACACTTACAAGGGGATCCCCAAGTAAGTCGATGAAAAGTCACCATGATTACAAGATAAAATCCTTGCTAACTTTAATTGGAGGAACTTTGGGGTGTTGAGAAAAAATAACCGACTCTTAGGGAAATCAACACGCTGAATAGAAGCCTTCTCATACCCTCCAATCACCAAATTGATAGCCCTAATTTCACAAACTAAGGATTCTCCCATCATAATAATATCATCAACAAACTGTTGATGAGTTATAGGCTCACACTTGGAAGAAGGGACTAAACCCCTCAAGGAATCAACCATTAATGCCTTCTGAATATTCTGGCCCATCACCTCTACCATCAAAATGAACAACAACGAAGAAATAGGGTTCCCTTGTCCGATGCCACGAGAGCTCCAGAAAAAGGGAGAAGGGGATCCATTAACAAGAAAAACAAAAGAAGTCAAGATAAGTTGCTCAAAAAGCTACAAGAACTTCTAACAAAAACCAAAGCGATCTAGAACCAACAATAAGAACTTCCAATTAACCCAGTCATAAGCCTTGAGAAGATCCAGCTTAAGGAAGAAACCCGACATTTTATTAGATGCCAAAGAGTGTGCCACCTCATGGACTGTAATAATAGAATCCAAAATTTGATGTCCCCTAACAGAGCCACTCTGATGCTTGGAAATAAGATCAGGAAGAATTCTTTAGAGACTAGTAGCTAGAACTTTGTAAAAAACCTTGTAAATAGAATTACAAAGACTGGTCGATTTGAAGTCCTCAAAACCATTAGCATCAACAGATTTGGGAATCAAAACAAAGAAAGTAGAATTCATTTATTTAAGCAATATTCTAGAGCCAAAAAACTCCTTGATTGCATTGATAACATCTAGTGCCACAATATCCCAACAAGATTGAAAGAATAGAAAGGGAAAACCATCAGACCCAGGGGCCTTATTACCTTCAAATGAAAACACCGCCTCCTTGATCTCAATCGAGGAAGGAATCACAACCAAATCCTTATTTAGGTCTTTTGGAACAAGCTGAGGAATGACCTCCAACAGAGACTCCACACTATTCTGATCCCAAATCAAATCATCTCTAAGAAGATGCTCAAAAAAACCAACAACAACACTCCTAATGGCCTCATCATCAATCAACAACAACTCATCAACCATAATGGAAGAAATCTTGTTAGACAACTTGTGCCTAAGGGCAGTAAGATGAAAACTTAGAGTTCTGATCCCTAGACTTGAGCCAAATAGCTCAAGATCATTGCATCCAAAATTCCTCTTCTTTAGAAACAATGTCATGGAGTTGGGCCAAAAGAGAGTCTTCTCGTAGTTGAAGCTCCTCCGATAAACCCTTAGATTGGATCTCGCCTTGAACCAAATCCAAACGTTGAATGAGAGAATCTTTATTATCAAAGATGTGCCCAAAGGAGTCCTTATTCCATTTTTTAAGGTTACTTTTCACAAAATCCAACTTTTTAGTAACTTTATACATTGCACTACCATCAATGTTCACTTGCCACCAACTCCTAATACAATCCATGAACCTGGAGTCCCTCAGCCACATAGCTTCAAACAAAAAACAAAAGTGTTTCCTTCCACCAACCTCATCAACCACAAAAGAGATAGGGAAGTGGTCTGAGCCACACCTTGTGATCGAAGAAAGAGAACAAGAAAAATCAACAAACCATGAAGCCGAAACTAGAGCTTGATCCAATCTAACTTGAATATTGTTAGAACCAACTCTTCTATTTGATCAAGTGAACTTAGACCCCATCAAATCCAAATCAATGAGAACATTATCATCAATAAACATTCTTAGGTCCAGGTGACTGTTAGGGTGAACTTGAGAGCCTCCCAACTTCTCATCATGAAATAGGGGAGTGTTGAAATTTCCTATAACCAGCCAAGGGGAATCCAAAAAAGAAGAATGTAAGGAACCAAGCTTATCCCAAATCCTCTTCCTATCCCTTTTCAAATTAGGGGCATAGCTATTGGAAATAACTTAGGAAGTATTGTCATGAAGATGAAAAAATATGGTATCCACATGATTGAAATCATCCACAACCAGGATACCTTTCATGATTCTAGAGTTCCAAAATGTAGCTAAACCACCCGAGACATCTTCCAAGCTAACCCCGTGAAAACTCCAATCCTTAAAAAAAATTTCTTCAAAGCTTCCAACTTATCAACTTGTGTTTTAGATTCTCGGATCAACAACATATCCAGTTTGTGATCCCGGATAAGATTCTTCAAGAGGTCATGCTTATGCACATTTTTTAACCCCTGATATTCTAAGAAATTATCTTCATTTTTATGAGGAGGGAGTGCTCTTTGAGCACAATTTAGAGAGGGTCTTCTGGACCCCCTCCATGATATATTTCTTGCATTCCATCTTCCTACTCTTCTGAGAAGAGGGTCTCCCTTGACCTCAATCTTCAGAGCCATAATCTGCTTTTTGTCTTCTCGTGGTAACCCCTTTGTGAGCTTGAGGAGGGGGGAGGCATTCTTCTTTTTCCTACCCTTTATAGGGATATAACCATCTTTTTCCTTATTTAGGGTATCTGCTACCACGAAAGCAACCTCACCACCCACAAGACCAAAAGCACGATCAGGGGGTGATGAAGGATCAACGTTCGAATCCAAGATAACATGTTTTGGGGAACATAATGAATTCAAATAATGGTCCACTTCAATATCCTTAGAAGGAAAAGCCACCATATTATCAAATCGCTTGGCCACCTCACTAGTAGGGGAATGAGGAACAACCAAGGCTTCCACATTAGCATGAATCACCAGAGCACCACCATCACCAATAGAACCCAGGTCCCGAGGGGAAGAGGAATCCTTTCCCTCCTTAACCTTCCAGACTTTGGTTTGGGCAACAACCTTAGAAGGAACGACCTTGGAAGGACAATCCTTAGCCCAATGTCTCATTTTTTCTTACTTGAAGCATGCAAACGAGAAAGATTCAAAGATAACTTGCTGCTTCCAACTACCCACCTTTGAATTCAAATGAAATTCAAGCAACAGGGCATCTTGGTCAATCATAACACAAAGCCTAGCAATGATCAAACATCTTCTTGATAGAGTAACTTCATCAATGGAAACTAGCCGCCCAAAATAATTAGCAACAACTTTAAACACCTCTTCATCCTAGTATTCTAGTAGTAGATTAAGAAACTTAACCCAAATAGGTGCAAAATAGAAGAGGCACTTTGAAATATCCACACCAGGCTCCCACGGGTGTAAGACCAAAGTTAGATGACCAAAGACCCACAACCCCTTTCAGAAGACAAGCCTTAAGTTCTCATCGCAAGAGAAGGTGAAAGAAAAAAATCCTTTGGCAATGGTTGCAACCTCCCCCTGACCCTTCAGAGCCCATTTCTTGTGAACCCAAGAACAAACCTCCTTAATATTAGGCCTAGGACCCAAGAACTTGCCCACCAATGAGAAATCCATTCTCATAATATTTTTATCCACAATAGAGTCCAAAATGGATAGGGAAAAACAATCCTCCACATTCGAAGAAGAAACAGATTCAGAAGCAATACCCTTACCTTTAAGCTTAGAAGAAAATCAGTCAGCCCACCTTTGCCCAAGAAAAGATGACTGACCTATCGGCCGGACCTTTTCCACCGATACATGCTCCTCCCATGAATCAGTCATTGGGGGAGCCTTAAAAGACTCACCAGAAGGGGCCCACACGACACCAACAACTAATCCCACAAATAATGCTTGACCGTAGGATCCTTTGGAGCTTGAAATGAATCCACCACCATCATAACACCTTCACATGCCTCCTTGAAAGTAGCAACTGCACATTGACCCACAAAGCCCGAATCTTTGACGGCCTTTGTGCCACACAAGCCGTCCTCCCCAACAACATCACAAAATAGATTTCATAGGCCGACCAAACTGAAATCCGCCATGATCACCAAAGAGCAAATTCAAATCGCTCAAGCCCACCACACCAACATTCCTTTCACCAAAGTTCTTCCCACCCCCTTCCATTGTTATATTTTTGGCTTTGTTGTTGTTATATTTTTGTATTTTTTGTTGTTGCAACATATATTGTTGTGTTTGTCGAATTCAATTTTAATGAGAAAACGGTTTAATAGTTACCTACACTTATTAGTTATTATTATTGTTGTAGTAGCATAGTGTGATGATTTCAAACCCATTTAATATAATAGAAGTTTTGGAATTTATCTTACACATTTATGGACCAAATTTACAATATGGATATGAATATTATTATAGAATATGAAGAAATTCAAATTATTAATGTAGACGTGTAGATATTGAATAAATATTTGGGTCTTAATCAAAGTTGGATAAAATACACAAATACAAAGATCTATTTATTAGGTTAGTTAGAAGTTGTTATATAAACATTGACAAGATCTAATTTCTTACCATAGTCGACACAAATATATAAATACGAAGTTATCTTCTATTTTCAGTTTCATTTGTGAATTTATTTATTAAGGTTAATGTGTGAATGTAAGGGAAATTTGAAGTTTTTGCAAGATTGAGTTAAATTTTTAAACTTGAATAGCATTTACATTGATAAATAATATTTTCCATTAATATTTAGCCCAAGATTTTACATTAGGTAAGGTTTCCCTTAACTCTCTTAATATTTCCTTTACTAAATTTGGTATCAAACTAGGACACATAAGCATGAGAAGATAATTGTGATCTATAAAGTTAAAAAATTCAAAGTCTTCTCTTTTTGTTTAATTATGATGTTTTAATTTTTTTTTTTTAATATGTTGAATGCTTGAGTTCTAAGAAAAGAGTTGGTCACTAGAAAATTTATTGATTGTTTAAGTTTTGACAATGAAATGTTGATCAACCATTTTATTTTGATGAAGCTCAAAAATAATGATTTTGATTATTTTCAAATATTTTGGGGGGTTTTGTATGTTTTTGAATGTAAGTAAGATAAAATTAAGTAAATTTATTTTGAGTTTTGTATCATTTTTAATAAACTAATTTAATGAATTCAATTGACAAACAATAATCACAATAATTAATTAACTAAATTAAAAAGCCACTCTTTTGATTTAATAAATCAACTATGTAATCAATTTTGATGAATGGGCATTAATTAATATAGATGAAACAAAGCCTTTTATTTTTGTGTTTTACCTTTTCATGAAATGAATGAAATTAATAATGAATGAATCTAATTTGAAATCAAAAACATTTTTTGGAAAATTAATTTACTAAATAATAAACAAATCCCTTTTTATTTTTCCAAAACAATAATAAAATATTTTTGTTTACAAAAAGGGAATAATTGAATATTGCTAAAATTCTTCTATTCTATTTTTTTCAAATGTTTACAATATAATAATAAGGATGCGGGATGGGGAATTTTCTTCCTTTCCACATAACTTTTAGCAATTTGAAAGTAAGAGGCAAAGGAAAGAGCAACAATTTTGGAATCACTTTCCCTTTTTCTATCAAAGATATAACAAAAGAATATTTTTGTATCTTAGATCTTCTAATATGTTTGAATTTGACTATTTGGATGCATAAATTATTGATGTAAATTTAAAAAACTATCCACTTTATGTGTTGAAATTAAAGTCTTTGATTTGATTTTTTCTAATAAATTTTAAAGCAAAAAGATTAATAATTTCTAGATAGTAATTTATGAATGTTGAAGAAAAAGTAGTGAAAATATTCTCTAATTTAAATAATGATTTCTAAAGTAAATATAATCCTAAAATTAAACCAAAATATAAAATCCTACACTAATATACTCTAAATCATTGCACTTTTTTAGCAAGCAACAATCAATCTACAAACAAATCTAAAACTTAACCAAATTAAATCTATAGTAAAAAACTCACACCAAGAAAGAAGGGAAGAAGTGTGTAGCTTTGAAGTCCGGTGAGGAAGATGTAGAGTCATCCTCCATTTTTTCTCTTAGAGCTCCACCTTTTGTTGATATTCAAATTTAATTAGTATTATGTCATCTTGGTCAACCTTCATATTCTTCTCTCCAAAGTACCATTTGGGGATTTTAGTTTTATGTGTATATTATATGTGTGATATTTTCATAGTTATTAGTGTTCTATAATATTTTGATTTGATGTTTTCTAATAAATTTCAAAGCAAAAAGAATGATAGATTTTAGATAGTAGTTTATGAATGTTCTTTGAAGAAAAAATAGTGGAGATATTACCTAACTTAAATAATGATTTCTAAAGTAAATATATAATCCTACAATTAAACTAAAATCTAAAATCCCGGGATCCTTGGATGCAACCTAGAGGTCGGTTTTGCTCGAAGGGCTCTGGTTGCATGTGTGAAAGGAATGTTGGTGGGGTTTCTCCGACCTGCCATGGAGGAGGCTTGGCCCTCCTCCACACTTGTTCATCATTCTTCTAGGTATGACCTCCCCGCCCTTCACTTGGTTTTCATTTTTGCTTGCTTTGCTTGTTGTGGGTGTGATAGGGAGATCCCTCTATTTGCTTGGGTTTTTTTGCCGCATGTGTGACATTCAAGATCTGGTGTTTTAATGATGGGGGGATATGGATCACACAGATAATGATTTTAAATGAACTTGGTAAAACAAAATAAGGTACTTTGCCTCCTAAATCTTTTAAAGATATCGTTGTGGGAGAAAGGAGTTGTCTATCGCAAGGTACAAAATTTATGGTCGAAGGTGTCAAGGATTTCAAGGAAGATGGATGGGAGGAACAAGGTAAGCAACCCCTGAATCCTCCTAAGAAAGCTGTCTTGGTTCCTAATGAGGCATTTGATGAAGCAATTTATGTTGAAGATGTTAGGCTTTCTAAATCTGTAATTTTATTTGTTGCCGTCAATAACAATAGGGTTCCGACAAGAAAGTACATGGATGAGTGGTTCCATAATATATGGGAAAATAAACTAGGGTTTCCATTTTACTATTATCGAATGGTGCAAAAAGGATTGTATGCAATTTTATTTAACAGTCATAAATCTCAAGAGGAAGTAATCAAAAAATAATTTTGGAGTGTGGGGAAAATTATTTTCCATGCCTTAGCATGGCTTCTCGAGGCACTGGAAGATGAAGTGCTGGAACTATCTAGCCCAAGATGATTGGTAATAAAATGGGTCCTTCCCCGACTATGGAAATTTCTTTCGCTTTTTCTAGAACCATATGGGAATATCTTGAAATTAGATGATACTAAAGCCCCATTGCCGCACTCAGATGTGTGGGCCTTGATATCCTTATATCCAAGGGCTAATCTCCTTGAAAAATGGTAGTGTCCTTTGTGACCTAGAAACCCTAGGTGGGCTCAATGCTTGCTATTTATGTCAGCGCAAGGGCCACATTAGGAGGAATTGTCCTTTAATTAGAAACAAAATCAATAATAATTTTTCTCTTGACGGGAAAAGAAGTATTGTTGAATCACTCCCAAAAAAGGTTGGGATGACTGAGGAAAATGATAACAAAGTAGAGGAGAGGGTGGGCTTTGGTCTTACTCTGGAAGATTTAAAAGGAAACTCTCTGCCCTCAAGCCCTAGTTCTAATACTAGGCTAAACTACAACCCTCTTGTGCAGTTGGATGTGGAAACAATAAAGAACAACAATGAAGCATCCCAAATAGAAGATAATTTGGAAACCCTAATGAAAGAGATTAATAACAATCCCCCGGTTGAAATCCTAGAGGGGGAGGAAGCAAGGCAAGAAACCACTATCAGGTTGTCGGGAGAATTTGAGCCCCTCAACATAAGGAAATATAATAACCCATAGGAAATGGTAAATTAAATGCTCAACAATTGGCATTGCTTAAAATCAGACAAACTAAGAAACCAAAGGAGAATAATGGAAAACCAATAAAATAACTACACTCCTTTAACTCAAAATGCTTTAAGGAAGGAAATACTTTAAACCATAATGATGATACTCAGGCTACCATTAATACTTCAAAAAGTAAACTGGAGGACCCATCACATGTTAAAAGAACTACAAATGATTCTGAGGGGTAGGGGCATTTCCCCCAAAATTCCAATGTGGAATTAGATGGATTACAATATAATGAAGTTGATGGGGGGCCAATAATATTTGATTCTTTTAACACTATCTATCTGGTGAATGGGAATGAGAGAGTAGGTGAAATTGTAGTTCCCCAACAAGAGGTGACTCCTCTTAGCACTTTTGGTGGAGTGATAAGTTCAGATGGTTTTGCTTCTCAATCAGACATGAACTTTGTAGATGACATAGGGGTATTTTCTACTAAGGATACCATTGATGGGGAGGAGGTCCGCAGGGAGGTAGTATTAAAAAAGACCTAGAGATATAGAAAGAAGAAGGGTTTGGATATCACCAAGAAAAATATAGATAAAGATCTCAATCAACTGCTAAAGGATAAGAGGAAAAAACTCAGTGGGATAATCCTACCCCTTAATTCCAAAAGGATGGAATCAAAAAATAGACTCCCTAAATGCTTTGATAATTTTAAAAGTGATAAGGATCCCCCTTAAAGATCAAACTTGATGGACATAAATTGTATCTCATGGAATGTGAGGGAACTAGAATCCCCAAATAGGAAACATGTTGTTAGGAGGTTCCTTTCACAAAGGAAAGGAAAGGATTTTGTCCTCTTGCAAGAAGTTAAATCCACTAGCTTTATCTTGGAAACTAGTTTGAAAGTGATATGGAAAGAGGCCTCTTAGTTTGTCACCAAACATGAAAGGGGAAAAGGTGGGGTTTTGATCCTACTGGCACATGAATGGGCACAATTTGTAACCAATTATGGGACTTCCCCTTGTAACTGAGTAGTATGGGTCATTATCAAGAAAAATGAGTCTTGTTTTGGCATATGCTCTATGTATGCCCCCAATGATTACAAGGAACAAATCCTCCTATGGAATTGGCTATACAGCTTGCAGGATATCCCTAGGATCAACGAGGGAGATTTTAATTTTGTGGAAAGTGGAGAGGACAAGTGGGGTGGCATAGATCAAGATTGGAAAGGTAATGAGAGATATTACTGGCTAAGGATGAAATCTAAGCTAAAAATCAAAGATCTTATTGAAGGCCAAAAGAAGGATTGTAAAGACATTTGGTTTACTTGGTGCAATTCTCAGAAGGGGGGAGGAGGATATATTGTAGGCTTGATATACTTTATATGAGAAAATCCTTCTTCTCGACCCTTCTGATGAAAGATGGTTGTAAGGTTGAGGTAACTTCCTACTTTCTCTCAGACCACCACCCGATAAGAGAATTTTTTTTCCTTAAGTGGGGAGTGGCAAAGGTGGCCGCGTATGGTGAGGGATTTTGCCTCAACACTAATTTGCTGAAAGATAAAGATTGCAAGAATGCCATAGAATCTCTCAGATTAATCAATAAGTGGATACACTGAAAGTTGTCTCATATAGAAATATGGGAAATGAATACAAAAGGTTGGAGAATCTTATTTCAAACCAATGGAAAGAAAAGAGCCAAAGATAGAAGGAGAGAGGCTCTCCTGCAAGATGAGTTACTCTATGATGAAATTGAATTACAGGTGAACTTCACAGATGATGGGATAAAAAATAAGCTAATCTTGGCCAAAATAAGCCTAAAGAAACTACAGGCCACCAAGATCCAAGGATTAAGGGTTAGAGCCAAAATGAATTGGTTGGAGATTGGTGACAAGGGGTCTAAATTTTTCTGTAGATACATTAAGGAGAAGCATGCAAGGGAGAAAATAGATCAAATCTGGGTTGATGGTACCACCTTGGTGAAGCAAGAAGAAATAAGAGGGAAATTCTTTCATTTCTACAAGAACCTCTTTACCTTTGAGGATGGCAGTGAGGCTAGTTCCAAAGCCAAGGAGCTCATAAAGAAAATTGTACCAAAAAGAATCAATGAGGACATGGAAATTGAACTTGGTAAGGAGATTACTCGAGATGAAGTTAAGAAATCCATTCTCTCTCTCAAAGATGATAAATCTCTAGGTGTAGATGACCTCCTAACAAAATTTTATAACATTTCTGGAATGGATATGTGATGACTTGCACTCAGTCTATAATTAGGAAGCCATTGACAGAGGTACCCTTGGAAAAAGTATTAATAAGGGGATCATTAAGTTGATCCCAAAGGAGGGTGATAGGTCCTTAGTAAAAAACTAGAGACCTATCACTCTCCTTAATGTTTCCTATAAGATCTTGGCTAAATTTTTAGTTGAAAGACTGAATGTTATTCTTCCCTCCATTATAAATTCTACCTGAACTGACTTTATTAAGGGAAGATATATACTAGAGAACCTTATCACCAGCTAGGAAGCTATGGGCTAGGCAAAATAGACAAATCAAGATGCTGCAATGCTTCTCCTTGACTTTGAAAAGGCATATGATAAAATTGAATGGGATTTTGTCTTGATGGTATTGGAGGCTTTTGGCTTTCCCAAGTCCTTTTGTCACATGGTTAAAACCATCTTCCAAGATGTTGTATCTTAGGTAGAGGTAAATGAAATTATCACTAAAGAGATCTCCCTTGAGAGGTCAATAAGACAAGGGTGCCCCCTTTCCCTTGCACTTTTTGTTATTGTTTCAGATGCACTACACTATGTTTTAAGGGAGAATTCCTCTGTCCCAAGAGTGGAGGGAATCATTTTGCTAGATAATAATGAACTTCAAAACCTACATTTTTTGATGACACCTCAATCCTTCTGAGACTAGAGGAAGAAAAATGTGTCAAATCTTATGGGAAAGCTAGATATCTTCTTCTTGGCTTTTCGGGCAAAAATTTCCCCTACTAAATCTTGCCTACTAGTGTGGAAAGAAGTCCCACCAGATTGGTTGTGTAGATATGGTATACAATGGGGGGGGACCTCAGAAGCTAGTGAGGTATTTAGGAATTCCCCTTGTAGTGGATCCTAATCTAAAAGAAATGTGGGTCTGGATAAGGGATAAGATAGAAGGGAAAATTGCAAAATGGAATAGATAGTTCCTTTCCTTGGTTGGAAGGCTTCAGGTGTGTCAACAAACACTTTCCTCTTATAGAATTTACTTTGCCTCTATCTGGTTCTTTAACTCTTATCAGATCAATGCTATCCAAAAAAGGATAAGGGAGTTTTGTGGTTGGATAGTAAAGGGAAGAGAAAGAGGCACTTAGTGAAATGGGAATGGTGCACTGTTGCAAAGTCAAAAGGTGGCTTGGGGTTAAAATATCTAAGGTGAAAAGGCATTTTCCTTTCATATAAATGGGTGATTGGGGTCCTGGAAGGAGGAGAGCCATGGAAGGTGCTAATCCAAAAAAAATATCCTTAATGTTGTTCCCAAACAAGCAAAAGCATGGAAACTTCTGCCCTTTAGTGACATCCTTAGTAGCAAATGGACTATATCACCTACAGGTTCTAATGTCTTTAGGACCATTTGGAAGGCTCAGGAAATAGTGAAGAAGAACTTAGCCAATTGTCACTTCACCAAAATTGATAACATGATCATCTTGGCCAATAGATCAATATGGTGGAATTTAAAACATAAAGACAAGCCACTTGCCTTAATGCAAGATTTCTTAGCAAAGAGCTGGGCTCACAAAGGAATTAAATACTTTAATGAAATCTTGAAGGATAGTAAGCAAAAATATTGGAATGATCTAAGAAAAAATTTCTATATACCACATAGTAATTAGAGGACATATACTGTCCTAAGAGAAGCTTTCAGCCAGTTCCAATTTCTAGTGGAAATCAAAATTGATAATTCTCAATTTAAGGAGTTTCAATGGAAAAATGGGAATAATTCAATGAAGAAAAAGGCAAAAGAAATTTACTCCATGTTAATAGAACAAATAGATATAACTGAACATGTGAATAAAATCTGGGAAATGAACTTAAGTAGGAATTGATGGCAAAAAATCTTTCAAAAAATTTGGTGTAAGGAACTTGAGGCTAAGAAATCTTGTTTCAAATGGATTTTAATATTGTAGAAACTTTATTTTATAAGAAAGCATGATGACATTGATGTTTGCAACTTATGCAGAACACCTGAAAGAATTAAGCACATCTTTTTTGATTATATTTTTGCTAAGGAAATCTGGAACATGTTTTGTAACAAATAAAATATATGGGGGAAAAATGGTGAACCAATGCCTGATAAGATATTATTTAATCATAATGTTAAGATGGGAAAAGATTTTGATTTATTTTGGCATTGTCTCTCTACTGACATCTTGTGGGCCATATAGAAATCATAGAATGAAAACAGGTTTCAGGGGAGGAGAAGGTTGCTTATTGAGTCTTGCAAGAGACTCATTCTTTACAATGTTTCTATGCAGGAATATACCATTGTGGAGCTTTCAAAAGAGAAGTTTTAGAGGTAGCTAGAGAACAAAGAAATAAATATTGACATCCTTGAGGCCAGGTATGGACACACTTGGGAAGAGGGGCACCCTGGGGTTGATGTAATCCTAAGAGCTTTGCAAGCATTCCATAAGGATCTCATGGAGGGGCTAAGTAACAAATTTGGAAAGACATAGAACAAAGGAGATATGGTACAAGGACACTCTGAAGAGGAACATGTAGCAGTAGAGGTACTGTTGTACCTAAAGAATGCAAATAAGGATAATGTCTGTAGGTGTGGTAATAGGATAGGATAATCTGTATAGGTTGGGGTAGTGTTGGTTGAAAATTTTGTGATTATATTTATTTGATTTGTGACTATAATGATGTATACTTGTAATGGAAAAAGTTTTATAGTGTCATAGTAATTTTGTATAGAATGATACATGTTATAAGGTGATGATATGATGTAACAGGGGCTACTAATACCCGCAAACAAGGGTGATGATATGATGTAATTGGATGTGGATATGATGTAACACACATGCTGTAATCTGTAAATGTTGTTTCCTCTATAATTAATACAAAAAATCTAAATCCTACACTAATATACTCTAAATCATTTCACTTTTTTAGAAAGTAAAAAACAATCTACAAACAAATCTAAAACTTAACCAAAATAGATCTATAATAAAAAGTTTCACACCAACAATGAAAGGAAGAAGTGTGTAACTTTGAAGTCTGGTGAGGAAGATGTAGAGCAGTCCTCTATTGTTTCTCTTAGAGCTCCACCTTTTGTTGATATTCAAATTTAATTAGTATGGTATCATCTTGGTCAACATTCATATTCTTCTCTCCAAGGTACCATTTGTGGATTTTAGTTTTATGTGTATATTATATGTGTGGTGTTTGCATGGTTATTAGTGTTTTATAATTTTTTTCTTTAATGGGCTTTGTAGTTTTAATAATTTAAATTTATTTATCTGGATTTGATTATTTACTTGAACTTATTTTTTAACTATACCACATTCATTTATCATAGAGTTGGTAGGTTGGTAATTTATGTCCCCCCTTTGTTGTTTCTTTCTAAGGTGTATTGTTTATAGGCCCTCATGGAAAAAGCATAATATTTTCCTCCTTTGAGTATGTGAGTAAGACTATTTCCTCCCTTGGGTGTCATGCTCAACCACAAGAGAGTTTAATGGAGATTAGATAGCTAAAGAGTCTGAAAAGGATTATAAATAATGACAAGAATCTCATATCTTAACTTAACAATGAAACTGGAAATAAATATGATAAGAACTTTTATAAAGTTGGTTCTTAAAGTAGATGAACCCATGGTTGTTCCTAAATCATCAAATTTTGATACGAGTGGTGGATATGGTAGAAAAGGCATCAACATATTCAAAGACAAAAACTTCAATATAGGAGGAGAGAAAAATGGCAAAGCATCCCCTCTACCAAAAGTAATTTGCATCAAAATTAATTCAAATATGTTAGAGATAGTAAAAAGGAAGAGGAAATGTAAAATAATATAGTTTTGTTTTTTTTATTTTCCTTGACAAGGGCTTCCTTCCATCGAGATTTTTTTAGCAATTAGGTTGCTAGTATGAAGGGAAAATAAATGGATACATTTATAAAATGTTATAACATGTATTATTCATCATATTCTTAAAAATCATAGCATACAAGAAAGTGTCTTAAAAAAGAGTTCTAGAACATTAAGAAATTAGTATTTAGCATTATTTCCTAGAACCCAAAGATTGACCTCTATGAGGTCTCGACTAACCTTGGTCCCTAAATGATTAGAAGTAAAATAACACAACATAACTATCGACCTTTATTCTCTGAGAACTCAAGTCTCTTAGCAACACTTTGGAAGTTGAAGGTACTTAGTCTAGGCTCCCCCCTTCAAATGTTAGAGTTATGATCTCTCTAAACTTTGAAGTGTGTATTTTAATTTTTTTTGTGTTTCCATATTGCTAGTCAACAATTTCAATATGAAATTAAATTTTGGGTTGTCTTAATGAGTATTTCATTTACAAAAAAATGGTCACCAAAGAAAATATTATCCTAAAATACTTAGTAATACATATAAATGTGACCATTTCTATTATAATCCATCAATGAGATACAAGTAACACTTAAAAAAAAAAGAGCATAGTAATTCCCTTGAAAAAAAATAATGTTACATAATTAATGTTGATTTATCTAGTGATAAGACAAGAAGAATCTTACTAAATTAATTCTCTCAAGACAATGTAGAATATGTAGTTGCTCCCACTAAACCACCCTCTATCAATAATTCAAAATCTCCTAATGAAATCTATCAATTTGAAAATACAAAGAAAAAGAATACTCAAGAACTTGTTCTTACAAAAATAAAGGAAAGCAATAATTATATCCCTTGCTTAATGGCCCTAAATATCCCCATATCTTGCGGAACATTAAACTAGTGGCTTCTATGAACTTTCCCATATAGTTTTTATGGAAACACATAGGCGATAAAAATATATTCTTTAAGAATACCCTACCCCAAGAAGATATTTTAAAATTAGGAATTATTAGTTAGGTATCAAGGGTAGTCTCTTTATAGGAGGGTAAAAAAGGAAGAAATTTGAATCCTCTTTGGGAGCCAAAAGGCTAGTAAGAAGAGAAAAACTAAAAAATTCCTAGCTATTAAATGATAAGATATATAAAGTGGAAAAGGTCTTCACTCCCCCCACTTCGAAATGAATTTGAATTTTTCTAGTTGGAATGTCAAAGGGATTGATTTCCCTAATAGGAAATATATACTAAGAGCCTTTTGTAATTTTAGGTTGAATTTGGATTACTCGCTCCTTCAAGAAATCAAAGTTGCTTTAATCTGTAAAAATTATGAAAAAAGGTAAAGGGGAGTTAAAATATTTCATTCTCTTGATCCTCATAAGTTAGTTTCTCTATTCCATCTCCTTCTACCAAATCAATCTAGGTGATTGTGAATAAAGATGATATCCAATTTGATATTTACTTCTTATATGCTCTACTATTATAGAAAAAAGTGTGACCTATGGAGATGGCTATATTATAACCTTCTCCATGTCCCATCATTAAAAAGGGATGCTTTTAGTGTGGTGGAGCAAAGTGAATGTAACAATGAGGGAAATGTAATGTCTTAGAAAGGTAATGAACTTAACTTTTGGTTAAGGTGAAAATAAAATTATAAATTTTATGGATCCATTAGAGAAAAATAAAATAGATAGTAGAAGCATTTGGTTTACTTGGTCTTTGAATGAACACGTTAATAATAAGGTTTATTTCATGCTTGACTGATTTTATGTATAGATATAGGTATAAGTTCCTTCATATTCAAGGAAATAGATAATAATTATGTATAGGTATCCCTTATTTCCATGTTAGATCACCATCCTATTATGACTAATATTTTTGTTAAGGGAGGAACAAATCAAGAGTTCAAAATTTTAGAGGGATTCTTTCTATTGAATGTTAGCTTGTTGAGTGACAAAGACTACATCAATGTGATTCATACCATTAGGCACATTAATAAATCCATTTTATAATCCAATTTTTTTATTGAATTTGAAATATATTTAACTCATGGGTGGATTTTTTAAGTGCATTAGGACAAAAAAAATGCAGATGGAAGGAAAGAAGAAAAATGTATACATATTAGGATTAAGGTGCCTCAAATTTTAAAAAATGGAAGTGAATTAAGTTGGTGCTAGATGTTAGGATTGAGGTACTGTTTGCCTTGAAATATTATGTATTATTCATGTGTCTCCAACACTCTTGGAAAGTGTCCTTGGTGTATAGGTTGTAATTAAAAAATAATTTTATAATTTATATTCCCTAAAAATCTTGGTATTAGTTATTATATGCATTCATAAAGGAGATGGAGTTGGAAATTGTGGTTAGAAATCTATTTTAACCAAATTTATTAATTTGGATGTGAGAATTGAGTTGTGGAGCATCTTGAATGTTATTGGTGGGTCACTAATGGGTTGGGTGATGATTTTGGACACCTAAGTTGGGATATGGACCATTATGGAGGAGTTAAGTGTTAAAGATGTTGTCTATTATTGGTATAGAATTATCTTTTACTATTCTTAGAAGATATTCTTCATTTTGAATGTGGGAGTTTTTGTATTTTACCATGGTTTGATGAATTTTATAAGCATGTAGGTATTATTTAGTAAAATACTATATTTTATACTCCTTAACAAAATGGGGTAGTAGAGAGGGTGAACCGAACCTTAATCAAAAGAGCTACAAGTATGCTAATTGGTGTGTAGTTAGATTGGTTCTTTTGGAAAGAAGCTAAAAGTACTTATTGCTATTTTCTTAATCTATCTCCTTATTTAGATCTTGTTGATAAAAATCCTTATGAAGCATGGATAGTTAAAAAGCCTTTAGTTTAATATTTAAGGATATTTGGTTTTGAGATTTATGTTCATGTGCCTCAAGAAAAGTGATCTAAACTATATCCAAAAACTTAGAAATGCATATTTATTGGTTATGATAATTTTAGAGGTTATAAAATTTGGAATCATCTAACCCTTTTTTTTTGAGAGATATGATTTTTAGGGAGTTTAGAGCTTATTAAGATGCATAACAACCAAAGAAAAAATAAAAAATGAAAATAGTGCACTTCAAAGAAAAAAATAGAATAGAAGGAAGATGCACATATGGAAGAACAATTAGATGGATTGGATGATGGATACTAATAAGGGGGATTATATGAGAGTTTAGGTGATTACATGCAAGATGAGCACACAAAATAATAGGTAGGGTTCGTTAATCCACATTGAGGAGGTCCACAAGAAAACAAAACTCATTATTATCGATCATATAATCCATCTAATTGTTATTCCACATGTACATATTCCTACTATTCTATTTTTCCTTTGAAGTGCACTATTTTCATTATTTATTTTTCCTTTGGTTGTTCTCCATTTGAATAAGATCTAAATTCCCTGAAAAACACATCTCTCAAAAACTAAGGGGGACTAGATGCGAGTTTATACTATTATGTGCAAGATGAGCACACAAAAGAATAGGTAGAGCTCATTACTCACACATTGAGGAGGTCTAGATAAGATTTAACAAAACCTAGTTAACATGCATATCTCACTAGATTTTTGTTGTGTATCTGCTTTGTTGATTATTGAAAATGAACCTAGATATTTTAGGGAGGATCTCTCTCTTTAGAGGATAGCGAGTCTTAAATGTAGGTCATATAGGAGGACACAATGGTTTTGGATAGTTGTGATACCTAGGATATTTTATTTTTCCCAAACGAAGAAAGCCCATTGGTTACAAGTGGGTGTAAAAAATAATTTTAGTGCAGATGATTAGTTAGAGTGGTACAAGGCTAATTTGATACAAAAGGGATAATTCTAGGGAGGGAGTTGATTTTGGCGAAGTTATCTCTCCTATTGTTACGTTATCTTCTATTTGATTTATTTTATCCATTGCCATATATTATAATTTTGAAATTTAATGTAAATAGATGTTAGATTGATTTTTCGTATGAGGATATTGAGGAGGATATTTATATGTGACATCTTGATGGTTTTATTGTATAAGGGAAGGAACAATTGGTTTGTAGGTTGAGGATCTTTTATTTTTTCCACGAAAATAAAGCCCATTAGTTACAAGTGGGTGTACAAATAAATGTAGTGTAGATGATTGATTAGAGAAATACAAGGATAGATTGATGGCTAAGGGATAATCCTAAAAAGGGAGTTGATTTTGTTGAAATTATCCCTCCTCTTGCTAAGTTATCTTCTATTAGATTTATTTTATCCATTGCTACATCTTGTAATTTTAAAATTAAACAAATGGATGTTAAGCTGATTTCTTGCATGTGGATCTTAAGGAGGAGATTTATATGTGACAACTTGATGGTTTAATTATGAAAGCGAAGGAAAAATTGGTTTGTAAGTTGAAACAATCATTGTATGGTCTAAAATAGTCACCGAAGATGTGGTACAAATTTTTTGATGGCTTTGCATTGGAATTAGATTTTAGTAGGAGTGAGGAAAATCATTGTGTTTATATTAAGATTATTGATGATTAGATATTAATCATCATCTTGTATGCAGATTATATATTGTTTATTGGTAATAGTAAGGTGATGATAAGGGAGCTCAAAACCCAAATTTATAGCATATTTGACATAAATGGCCTAGGTGTTGCAAAATATGTTCTTGGGATGGAGATCAATATGGATCACATACACATAAATATTTGGTTGAGCCAGATTAAGTATGTGAATACCATTTCGTGTCGATTTAATATGCATGACTATAATCCAATGAGTATTCCATTTCTTGTTGGTACTAAGATTACTTTAGACACTTTTCCTAAAATTACTTAAAACAAATGTCCTAAAATTACTTTAGACACATGTCCTAAAATTACTTTAGACATGTGTCCTAAAATTATTGATAATTTTGATGGAATTTAAACATGCCTAATACTAGTGTTGTTGGCAGTTTGATGTATGCAATAGTTTACACTATACTAGATATTGCTCAAGCACTGGGAGTTTTGAGTAGGTTTAGGTCTAACCTCGATAGAGAGAATTGAACTTTCTTTAAGATGGTATTTAGTTATTTGCATGAAACTTTTGATTATTATTTATATTATCACGATATTGATGATGTGAAGAATTAAAATATTGGATGTACAAGGATTTGTTAATGAAAGATGGGTAGGTGGCTTGGATAGTCGAAGGTCTAGTAGTAGCTATGCTTTATCTTTATTTGAAGGTAAAATGAGTTAGATAGGTAAAAGACATCCCATGGTTGCTCTATCCACCACGTAATAGAGTATGTGGTTGCTTTACATTTTTATAAGAAGGTGGTTTGGTTATAAAGACTTTGTACATGTATTAATTTTAACTGTAATATTTTTAGAATCAAACGTGATAATCACGGGCCTTGATACTTGTAATTAATCATGTTTATTTTACCTATGGATATATTTGTAATGTATAATATCAAATGTGAGAATGATAGGATTAAGGTTTCATTTATCTTGCAACCCTATTTATTATTCATGTGTCTCCATACTCTTGGAAAGTGTCCTTGGAAATATAGGGTGTAATTATAAATTAATATTGTTATTTAGATTCCCCAAGAATCTTAAAATTAGTTGTTATACGCATTCATGAAGGAGGTGGAATTGGAAGTAACAATTATAAATCTATTTTAAGAAAGTTTCTCAACTTGGGCATGAAAATGATTAGTGGAGCATCATGAATGTTATTGGAGGGTCACATGTAAGTTGGGTGTTGATTTTGGATGCATACATTGGGATATATGTCATTGTGGAGGAGTTATATAAGTAAAATATGCCATCTATTATTGGTATGGAGTTATTTTTACTATCCATCACTCACTGGGAGTTATACTACACTTAGAAAATATTCTTAATTTTGGATGTGGGAAGTTTAAAATTTTATCATAGTTTGTTGGTAAATTATTTTGGGAAACAATTTGTGGTATTGATCTCCCATTTCTCTATAAATTAGATACATGATATTAATTTTATGAGATTGTTTTATAGGCACACAAGTACTTCCAGAGTGCTCTCAAAGAGTGAAGAGAGTGTTAGTGTGTGGATTTATCTAATTTGGATTATAAATACATACTTGTCCTCTATCTCCTTTATAATTTTTTCTCAAAAGGGTTTCTCCACATAAATCATCTATTGATATGGTTTTTTGATTTATTTCTCATAATCGGTTTATGCAATCACATAATTTAATCTTATTGTAATCCTTGTTTAATAAATACATTTTATTTTCATACACTTGTAGAAGTTATTCTTGTATTAGTTTCACCTTGTTTCTCAACACTACATGACTCATTTTTTGATCAAGTCAAGTGATGAGGAGGCTAGGAGGTATGGGAGGGGAAAGGCCAACAAAATGATGAAAAATGTATAAAAATGGGTATGAAATAGGTTTAATAAGGCAAATAATAGTTAGGATGGGAATATGTATAAGGAATATTTGAATAGGAAGGATGGACAAGTGGCTAAGGTAAAACTACCTGTGAAGTAGGATAAGTGAAGGGACGAGGTTTAGAGGGTGAAATAGGAAAATATTGAGGGATATGGTTGGTAGGATGGGTTACTATAATATAAAATTAGAAAGGGTTGAAAAAAGAAACACTAGGGTGGGGGTTAGAGAAGGGGATCTTGAACTTGGTGGAAAAAAGAGGATGGTGTATGTGAGTTATCACATTTATCATAGGCATGCAAAGTTGGACATTAGAAGGATGTAGAGGTAGGGGGTTTGAGAGGGGTTAATGAAGAGTAAACAATATTAGTAGAAGCAAAAATAGAGGCACAAATAAACAAAGATAACTTGAGAGGATTGACATGTGGATGATGCTTTGTAAGACATGCAAGCCCTTAAGATGAGAGATAAAGAGTTCTCAAAGGTCCAAAATAGAAGTAGGTTAGGTATTATCATAAGAGGTGACTACAGTACACTAAAAAATTCCTAAGTGGTTAGCTATCTTCTTATACTTAGAAAACTTATCTTGGATTATTAAGGCCTCATGGTCAAGATAATTAGCTAAAATATAATTGTATGTAGGGATATCCATGGGATTGGTGGGTAGAGGGGGAAGGGAGGACATAGTGAGATTGAGATAAACACTACAATGAGGTAGAAGGAAAATAAGGAAAAATAGGTACAAGCTTTGACAAGTGAGGCTCATGAGAAAGAGAAAAAGAAAAAGAAAGGGAGTATTTTGTTTTAAATGTGGTAAAAATTAAAAGCTAAAAACTAAAAGTTCAAGTGAAAATTAGGAAAATAGAAATGGTGTTTGAAAATTAATAGAATAAAAATGATGTTTTATTAAATTGAGGGTATTCTTTTCCTTTTACTCAAATATGTAGCGATTAAATATATCATATTACTTTCCTTAAGAAAAGAAGTATAACAACATAAAATGAAATTAACTTAATCTAGTACTAAAAATTTGTTGTATTAACAAAAAACATTTTAAAATAGAATAAGAAGTAAGTTATATAAATAAAAATGGTTTAAGAGGAGATAATATAGAATGAAAATTCATAATTTGTTGGTTGATAAAGCATAATCTAAAGTAAAAGTTGTGTAGTGAGCTACAACACAAATCATAGTTATTTGGCCTAATACAAATTAGTAGTTCTAGATTTGTGTAGCATTTTCAAGGTGAAAACTAAAGTTGCTTAGAATATTTAAAAATAGATGATGACTCTATGATTATGATAGAGACCTAATAATTGTAGTCATACTTCAGTTGTGAAAACTTAAAACTTCCAAAATAGATGTATCTCATCTAGTAGGAATCTATAACATTTGTAGAATTTGATTAGTGAAAATAGAGAAATATAGTTAGGTTTTTGAGTTGGGACAAAGGAAAAAGTTGGGGATAATTGGAAGCTTACCTTAATTAGGCCCCTTTTGGTATTTTTCAACCTTTTATCCTAGTGTAATATGTGCTAGGAATAATAAATATGTTTATATCTAAGAACAATAATAAGAAGCTTTCTATGTGTGCAACTTGATGTGAGTAAAAATTGGAAAAAGGGTAGATGAAGCAATAAGATGCTAAGGCTACATGGTTAGGGTGTAGGTTCTGTTTTAAAAATTAGATATCAAATTTAAAATGAAGAAGAGGCTATAGGAGGATAATGAATAAGTTGCAGAGAAATAAATACATATGAAAAATAATTAAGGAAATATAAAAATAAGTTGTACAAAGGTGAAGAACTTTGGGAGCTATATTTAAAATTCTAGTTTTGAGGTTGAAAGGGGGAAAATAATGCACCACTTCAAGCTTAAAAAAGATCTAAGTATGAGAAAAGTACCAAAGAATGAAAAAAACTACAAGAAAGTATTGGAAAAGTTGCAAAATAGAATAAAATACAACGCATTCAATGGGTATAAGGGAAGGATTAATAGGAAAAAGGACTTGATAAAACTATAAATAATGTATTTAGGAGCTCTTTGGAAAATTGAAAACAAATGAAAGTCTATTTTTTAATAGGTCATACAATTTAAACAATTTGAGTGTGAAATGATGGAAAATGGGGTATATGCTTTCGTATGGTTTAGAACATAGAGCACAACCCACTTTCCAATTATTTCATTACAGGGAAACCCTAGAGATCTCAATCCAAGGATGGAATGAAGGAAAGAGATCTACTAAAGGTTGTCCTAGGGTCTAATTGTAAACTAATAAGGGGTTCACCACCAAGCTAGGGCTTGGAAAGACAAATACAATGCAAAATGTAATGTCAAAACCTAATGTGATGCAATATTTCACTAAATGACCTAAAAATGCAGGTAAATTAGAACAAAGAGGTGAGATCTCAGAAGTATGCACTTAGAAACCTGAAGGAGATTGGAATGAACTTTGAATTCTAAAATTTTGGCCTATTGGGACTCATACGTTAGTCTGGGCATATCAGTCCCAGATCTGGGTTTCTATGCAGGAGCATGTTTCTAGAAAACAGGTATTTGAATATGAAAAAATCTAGAAAAATTCCTATAGTACAAATCATACGCCACTTCTAGTGTATTAGTCACGTTTTGATTTTTTGAGAATTCAAAGTTTAGATTTGTGCTCCAATCTTTTCTCTTTCCTTCCAAACTCATTTCTATGTCCAAACTTGTAAAAATACTTGGAGAGATCTCTAATCAACCAAATGAGTCCTAATAATGCTTGTACCTTCCTTAGGCTGAAAGTAGAGTGACAATGGAGGGTGGAATCACTTAGGAAACAATTCATTAGGCTTGGATTGATGGCTAGTTGCATATCCCCAACCTAGAATCCATCACGATTCACCATAGACAACCATGATCAACCCTTGACAATGCTAGATCTTGGATGAAAGTGACCTTGAAGACCTACAAAAAGACTTTAATGCTACTCCAAGACTTCAAATTTACTTGCTTTTAAAACTTGAATGCTCTTGTGAAAGAATGCTTGAAGACTCTTGAATGCTTGTATCTTGAAATTGTTCTTGAAAAATGCTTTCCTGGATGAAATAATGACTTGGAAGCTTGATTATATAGGCATTAACACCTAATTTACCATTATTTAGATCTCAAAAGCTGAAATCAACCAAAATTTTGAATTAAAAAGTTGAATTTCTTGCCCAAACCCTAAAAAATCCACAAATGGGACTCATATGTCAGCCTTGGCGTATGGGTCCCACCTAGAGGGACTCATATGCCCAAGGTAGCGTATGAGTCCCACCCTAGATTTTTGGGGTGGGTTGTTGAAATTTTGAGTGTTTTTGATGATTTTGTCAAGTTTTTAGATGAAATAATCCTCGAGATCCAAAATAATGGTCTTAGGGGCCTATTAATGATGATTTAAAGGGTAATTAATGCAAGGGCACTAAAATGGGTCCAAATTAATGAGAAATTATATTATCTCCAAGAAGGGAGTACAATTTCCGTCGTTACAGAGTGTTACCACAAACATAGAGTCAAAAATATCAATGTCCTATCAAGACAAGTCCACAAAAGTTTAGGAAAATAGGAATAAATAGAGAGAGGTTGATGGAATTTAAAAATACTATAAAAGTCTAAGGAAATAGGGTAAAGTGAGGCTTAAACTAAAATGAGTGTAATACATAGTGTAAGAATTATGATGTATGCAATTTGTAACTCTACAAAATGAATCCTAGATTAATCCATTGCATTGTTAGAGAGTATCATAAGAGAATTATAAAATAACCCTTCATTTGAGAAAGTAGTGATCATTGTCATTCTTCCTCTATTTTAGCATCTAGATTTTTTATATACACATTGTGAGCAAAAATAATTGAGGGCTTACCTTGGGCACAAGGAAGTGTCAAACTTCAATCCTTACGTATAAATCCACAAAAGGTTTTCATTAAAACCATCTTGAATTTAACTCAAGTATTACTTGATAGAGGTACAAAATTTAGGACTAGGTGACTTGTCAAGGATAGGATCACTAAAAGTGGATGGGATCATAGACTAGGATGCTAGTGTTGCACCAAAAAATCTTGTATAGCTATTATATAGCGGTTAATGACACATTTTCAAGGAGGTATCTATTATCTAAAGCTTATAGTCATGACACAGTCCATAAACATGGTATCAACCAAATCAAATCACATCAATATTATTCCCTCATCAAAAGAGTAAGTTATCTCTAACCTCTTATCTTCATTTTTATTTTTTGCTGTATTAGTGATTCATCTCATTTATATTAGTCTAGGATTTGGTTTTTGTATTAATAAATCTTCCTTTCCTCAAATTAATATAAATTTTAGAAGAGAGGTATGTTCTTAAATTTCTCTTCAAATATATTTATTTGATTCTATAAGGGTATTAAAAGTGTACAAATTATATTTTAAAGGTCTTCCCTTTCACCACTTTGAAATCTATCATAGTACTCAATTCAATTTTTTTGATGCACCAATTGATCCTATTCCAAAACCCACTAGAGAAATTTACTTATCCACTACCTTAGTGGTGTAGTAGCTAAATGTAATTCAAATGAAAAATTGATGAATGGGCCCACAAATCACACAAATAAAAGATAACTAGGAATAAAAATAAAGATAAAACAAGAAATAATTTGGATTAAATGTCATGAATGAAAGAAATACAAATGTCCACCTATATGTGAAACTCAACACACAATATGCTACTCAACCCTTACATAAATACATGTATAAAGACTCTTTGTGATACAATGAATCGATGCTATATTTACCAAACTTTACCCAAAACCCTTTAGAAGATGAACCCTTTTAAATAACCATAAATAACATATAAGTAGTGCTAAGCCCAAAAAATATGATCTATGCCAAAATATAAGATTATTGTGCACCATGCTTCCATTAATGAGAACCCATGAAGAGGTTTGATCTATAACATAAAATAATTGTAGTATGTAAATAGAACATTTAAGCCATTTCTTAATAAATTTCAAATTGATGCCTCTTTGACAAATTAGACATAAAAAACCTTCAAAAAATTTATTTGGTGTACTTGATACTAACATTGGCTACCAATCTAACATTTTTAAAATTCAATTTTTCCAATACATACATAGTTAAGTTGCATGGGTGAGATCTTTGTACATAAGGTTATGCAGATTACATAGGGATTTGCACAAGCTTGTGTGAGGCTTTCTCTAATATTTGTGCAAGGGAAAATTGTGTGCATGTTGAGATTTACTCAAATAGACTTGTTAGAAGATAACTAGGATCTACACAAAGAAAACCAATGATGTGCTTAAATAAATAGCTGCAAAAGACCTTCAAAACTTCCCATCAAACATAAAAAATAAATAAAAAGGAAATGCACACAAATTATTCTTTTGTGAAATAAACTACCACATTGAATAAAATGCATGCACTAAAATTGACTTGTGCCAAGAAAAATAGGCTCTACATAAAAATAATCAATGTTTTATCTTTAAGAAATAGTTGTACATGAAATTTAAAGCTACCCATAACACACAGAATAAAACAAAAAGGACATGCACACAAGTTATTCTTGCATGGAATCAACTACTACATAGAACATGCACACACAAGTTAGGCTTATGTGTGAAAATCTACCAAAAGCAAATAATTTATTTTTAGGTGATGTGATATTACACCAACCCTAAGAATGCTCGTGCATTAGACACCATATGAAAATAGATTGTGATCATTTACACAATTAGAATTAGGAATATGAAAATGACTCATCTGGTTACCTAAATTGGCTTACTTATGTTTCAAAAATCCATGTATTCATTTTCCCCTTACCCTTATAGTGAATAAGATACTCCTTGTAATAATTATGTTAGGTCTTATTACTAATACACATGTCCAAGATATAAGGAAATCCTTCTCATTTCTTTCTATTTTCTCTAATTTAGGGCTTCCTCTACTACACTTACATTAATTCCTCAAACACACAATAGGAATACAAATTGGAGACATTGAATATTAGGGAGATATATATTTCTTCAAGCAACTCAATTTCATATGTGTTCTAACAAAATTATACGCTGCAATGGATGAAACAATCTTCATGGGCTTCAACTTGTTACAATTTCCTTTGAGGAATTTTCCCATTTATTAAATGTTTCAAGACTATCTCACCCTTTGAGTAATTATTTTCCCTTTGATAAAATTTGTTCATAAATTATACTTTGTGATGTTTACCTCTAATTGCTTCTTGACTTGAACAAGAACTTCTATACTTGGCATATTCTTTGATGATTTGTTCAAATATTTATTTTATTGAGACCTTAATTGAACTAATATAATTTCCACTATGTAAGCTTCTCTCTTAGTAGATATCTTATTATATTTTTAAGAGTCTAATTAACAACCTTTATTTATTTTTCTACATAAATTATGTATAATTATAATCGAGCTACA
Organism: Sequoiadendron giganteum; assembly: GCA_007115665.2. Classification (NCBI taxonomy): domain Eukaryota; kingdom Viridiplantae; phylum Streptophyta; class Pinopsida; order Cupressales; family Cupressaceae; genus Sequoiadendron; species Sequoiadendron giganteum. The sequence continues at coordinate 421,603,715 of CM021107.1, read as the reverse complement.
TTCACAATATTATCCATAGAGTGTAGAAGAAATTACTAAGGAAATTTCTTCCTTTATTAGGTGTAATTCATGTTAGGAATGCATATCACACCATCTTCATAAAAAATAAATTTAGTATCATGGATGCATTATTAAATATTTGATAAGGAATGCAAATGTGCTATTTTAGAAAATTTGTTAACCACAACAAAGATAGATTCAATACATTTCTACATGTGGGTAAATATTGGACAACTCCTCCCAAAGTTTTTGGTGTGCATAATATTCAAGTATTGCATCTCTTAATTAATCTATGCAAATTTTTGTACAAACTTGGCAATTGGCACCTCTCCTTCAACATGGCCTACATTTTTCCTACACTAAAGTATTCTTTGTTTTTTCCATTATGTAACTCCTTGATGAGATTATCTCACATTGAAATATATTGGATGCATAATTTTTTACTCTTGAAGATGTTGGATGTTGTGGTTGTGTTGCTGATATGTGGTTGTCATTGATTTCAACAATATTAGCATTAATGTCTTTAAGGCTGCATATGTAGAGGATATTGAGAAAATTGTAATAAAATAAGTTGAGGTTGTTTGTGAAGCAGTGAAGATCAGTATGATGGAAAGTTCAGTATGTTGATGGTGAGAAGTTGCAGATTAAAAGGTTTGTTTTCAAGCCTATCTATTTTATCCACCGAAAGTTTCAGAGGTGCGCATGAATATTTGAGCAAGTTATGAGTTTTTGTGTTCCGACAATTATTTTGTTACTGTAGCTGGTGTTTTTGGAAGAAGATAATGTGATTCTGGTAATTTGAGTTGTTGCATATGCTCCTGCGATGTTGTGGATGCTTCTAGACCATGCTCTATCTGTGTTGCATATCTACATTGATTTTTGTGCTCGCGATCGACGATTTTCTCTTGTGTGTTCATGTTTTTCATGTTCATGGACAACAAGGTGATTGAAGTGTGTTGTGGATATTCAAGTAATAATATTTGAAGGTGTTTTGTGTTCAAGGATATTGTTTTGGGTCTCCACTATGTTGTGGCTGACCTTGGTAGATTCACATTAATAATCTTTATTGTTTTGGGCCGACAATTTGTATTCATCTTATTATTTTGTTGAAGCTGACATGAAGCAAATGTAATTCCTTGTTGTGGATATATATGAGCGATTGTTTATCTCATTTGAGACATGCATGATGTGAAGTGTGCGAGTGCTATGTGCAAATAAAGTTTAGATCATTCGAAGGCAACGCATAGTGTGAAGAAGAGTGAAGAAGTGTTCATGTGCTTAACTGAAACTGTAATTAGGCATTAACATATGCTACTTTCTCAGTTCAAAATATTTAGATGGATTTAATTTGAATGTTTCTGTAAGACAACGAGTCTTCCTTTGCATTTGAGTAGTGAGATCTAGGCAGTGTGCTTGAATGCATGTGCATTCCTCATTTATTCTTCTTATACTTCTAACAAAGTATAAACTTGTGGATTAACCTCCACCGTGGTTTTTCCCCTAACAGGGTTTCCACGCAAAAAATATTGGTGTTGTGTGTTTCTGATGTGTTGTTGATTCATGCTTTCATAGTTATTAATCAGATCTGAGAATAAGGGTTAACAAGTTTAATAAGTTTGAAATTCTGTGACAACTTATTCACCCCCCCTCTTAGTTGTTTTCCCTTATGTTGCCAACAAAACATGCATCCCTTTTTTGTGAAGTACTACTTTAATAGACCTCTATCTCTAGTCCATGATACAATGCATTTAATTTTTTTAGATATGTGTCATATAAATCACTCATCCTCTCCATACCCTCTAGTTCTAGTGGCATCATGGATAACAATTCCCACCTCTTTCTTAAAGAATCTATAACCTTGATACTTTTACCTATGTAATTCTTTACTACACAAGAGTAACCCTAGTGGTACTCTAACCACCTCACATGCCTCTGATTGAGCTTTAAATTATTGTTGATGAAATTTAATTTCTATTGTTCAATATATCACACAAACGCTTTTAGTAGCAAGTAATGCCTCCACTTGTGCAAATATTGCACTATGGAAAATTTTCTAGTAATAGAAAATAATTTTTCCTATATCATTTAGCTTCTCACTAATGTAAGTGATGTAGTAAGAGTAATGGGTCAAATGATAAACAACTATTGCATGCACATAGTACAAAATAGGAACAACAAAACAAGATTTTTAGAGAATTAAAATATGATTATCACTAAAGTAAGTGATGTAGTGAGAGTAATGGGTCAAATGATAACCAACTATTGCATGCATATAGTACAAAATAGAAGCAACAAAATAAGATTTTTAGATAATTAAAAGTATGATTATCAACATGAATATGCCATTAAAAAATATCACTACTCCTCAAGAGATTGCAACATAAATATACATGAAGAATCTCTCTATGTGAATCGACAAATAATCAACCAAAAATTTACCAACTCCAACTCCCAAACCCAAATCAACCAACTAGCCCACCAACAAACCCCTTAAGTTTTGATCTGCTACATATTAAAAAACTCAAATTCTCATGGCCTCTTTAGACAATATAGTTTCCTAGAAGAATATGAATTATTATTCTTGAGACAATCCACTTTCTAAAGTAATTACTTCAACTTCCAAAGTGCCATTTGGAAAAATAATTGATAGGTGTCACCATTAGAAATATTAATAATCAATGACCAATTCATATGATAAGAACAAGGAGACATGATAATACATGTGTGGTACTATCAATCAACATGTGGCTTAGGAAGACTACATCCTTAAGAAATTAGGTCATGAGACAATTAATTATGTATGCCAAATAAAAAATACATGTGGTTGTAGAATCCAACCATGCTCAAAACATCATAACATAGCTTGAATAGAGTAACTAAAAGTGTAGAAAAGAGCTTGCTTAGAAACACACCAAGAAAGAAGAATAAAAGAAAATCAATGCGCATGGGTAAGAATTGTGTATCCAAACATATTTTGGGTGATGCAAGATTTCATGATCCTTGAGATGCTCATTTTTTAGACACATTAGGTGAAAAAATTGATTTGGGAACTCAAATTTAAGAATTCCCATAAAATTGATTAGGCTACCAAAGTCAAATCAGTTCAACTTCAAAAATATACAAGTATTTATATAGTCCTTTACTCTTCCAATGAAAGAGATTTATTTTAATCATTCTTTGAAGTCTTCTTTGCAATGCACAATCCAAAATATTGTGAGACTATACCGAGATCTTTTGGATTGAATGCATGAACTAGTTCGAGCTAAGCAAGTCAAGAACATGCATGCTCCTTGCTACAAGATGAATTAAAAAACATAGAATGCAAAGAAAACTGAAAACACATGAAAATGGATCTAATAATATTATCATTGACCCACAAAATGAAATGCACATATAGGGGAGAGGGAAAAAACTACCACCTAGAATAGTGGAGGAGAATAGGTAGTCAACTCTCTTTAACTGAAACAAGTGGGAATTTAACTTCCTCGAGACTAGCAAGATAACTGACAAGTTATCTCCCACTAACTAGAACACCAGAGTAGGATTAATACCATATGGAATTATCCATGTGCAATAAGATAATATCTACAATAAAACCATCCCTTAAGCATATAGGTGGGCATAAAGAGATTGGGTCTTGGCAACTAAGCCCGATGAGGTACCCAAGTACAATGAAATCTCTCATAAAGTGGAGAAAGGGAGAAAACCCAGTGGGGAAAAATTCCTCCCAAAAGAGAGAAAAGAAGTTGAAGAGGAATATAAGACCCCCTTGATGGTGATGGTGTTGCTGAAATAGATTTCACCCCAATAAGATCTCGTAGATGAATAAACTTGCTCTAAATAAAAGTCTTAGTGAAAAAATCAACAACTTGCTTGAAAAAGTGGAAAAAATTTAAGTCAATTAGATGACCATGAATAAGCTCTCAAATATAATGCATGTGAATCTCTATGTGTTTGGTTCACTAGTGCTAGATTTAATTCTCGCATATCTAGATGGTGCTTTGGTTGTCACAAAGATGATTATGGGTTGCCTAAATAGAATTCTAAACTTAGTGAGAATGCCCTAAAGACAAATAGCCTCAATAGCTACGTTCAAATCCCTTGTACTCTATCTCTGTGAATGATAAATCAATAACATTTTTCTTTTTTCTAGATTGATTGATGAGACCCAAAATGAGTGATAAATTGTAACTTGAAGTGGACTTAAAATTTTGAGTATTTCCAACCCAATTTGAATGTGTATTCAACCAATTCAATATTTGTGCCAACTATGTAATGAATCCCAAATCTGAGAGAACCCTAAAGGTATTGAAGGATCCTCTTAGCTTCTTTCTAGTTTAGTTCATGAGGCTTTTTCATGAATCTCAAAACCATACCTACTATATATGGAATATCAAGATTGGTATAAGTTACATAGATGATATTTCCAACAAGTTATCAAAAAAAGGTAGCATCAACCAATGGATTAGTATAGTCAACTTCAAGCTTGAATCTAGATAGAAAGGGAGTCAGAGATGACTTACAATCAGTCATGTGAAACTGAGCAAGTAGATCAAGATTATATTTGACTATGTAAGAGTGATCCTTGAGTTAGATTATGAAATCTCAATACCAAGGAAGTAATGCAATAAACTCAAGTTTGTCATTTCAAATCTATATTGTAGAGATGACTTCACTAGTACAATATTAGATGAATATCTCTTGGTGATAAAAAACATCAACATAAAATACCTATATCAACAATGAATCATCCTATTGCTAGAGATATAACTTAGGATCTAAATGGCATCGAGTGAAACTTGAAGTTAGGAGGAAGGAATCTACCTTGGCATACTAAATTTAAGGGTCCTATATGAGTCCATATAGGTATTTTATAAGTTTGTAAAGTAAGGATGAATCCTAAACAAAACTTGGTGATTGTCCATGTAGCTCTCCTCCTCAAGGTCTCCATGAAGAAAATAACTCTTCACATACATCTGATACACATCCCACCATGTGTTGTAACAATAGCAAGAGTAATTTGGGAAGTCATTTTGGCCATGATGCAAAGGTCTCTATGTATTCAATGCTAGCAACTTGTGAAAAACCCTTGGCAACCAAATGTGCCTTATACTTATCAATTGAATTATCTACAACAAACTTAGCCTAATATATCTACTTACATCAAACCATATTCCCTCCCTTAAGAAGTGGAGTCAAGTCCCAAGTGTGATTTATAATTAAGGAATCATATTCCTCATGCATGAAACTATCCCACTTAGGTATGATTTATGCCTCTTAGAATGCCTGTGGATTAGAGGCCGAGGTAAAGAAAACACGTGGCCCACTTTGATAGTTTGACCAAGAATGTTTACCATCTGCTAAATTCCTTACCTAAGTACCTACACTCTAAAGTGTTTTTCTTTCCCAAAGAGGATGAGAAGTGTGTGAGTTAGGTGCTAAAACATCCTCCTTCAAAACATGTATAAAAGAGGTTGAAGGCGACTCCTCATCACTATCCTTGCTATTAGAACTAGAAGAAGAAGAATTTTCCTCAAGAATATGCTATGGATGGTTTGAGTCACCAATAGAATCATCAATTCGAGGTGAGTCCATAGTAGAAGGAGAAATTTCAAGTATAAAGTCGACAAAAATACCTTGGAACTTAACACTCCTCTCAATGAACAACTAGTTGGATGGAGTAGGTGGTAATTTTTTACACCATCTAGATAAAGTAAAAAAATGCAAGGTTTAGATTGAGGTTCCATTGTCTTGCAATTTTTATTTGGAATATGTGCCATGAATAGAGATCAAAAGGCCCTTAAGCACTCAATTGATGGTTTCCTATTTGTCCAAGATTCAAAGGGAGTGATTCCCTTCAAGGCTTTATGAGGAAATCTGTTCTAAATATAAATAATGTAGTTGATTGCTTCTGCCCAATTCTATGGTTTAAGTTCCTTGGAGTGTAGCATGTAGTAAGTCATCTCTTTTAAGGATCTATTCTTATGTTTTGAAAAACCATTCTATTGGTGAATATAAGGAATTGTATTTTGCAAGTCTATCCCCTCTACTATACAAAATTTCTCAAACTTGTTGAAATATTGACATACTCACCCCCATTATCAGTTCAAAGAACCCTGATTACTTTTCTTGATTATTTTCAGCAAGGTCCTTGAGGTCTCGAAAGTGAGAATATAGCTTACCTTAGTGAAATATCAATGGGGAAATTCCTTTGATACATCGTTGTGAACAATCTCAAAAGCCTATGTATCCCTCCATGATTTACCTTTGTCAAACTTCTCTTTAGGATGCTTTCTAAGGGTACAACCCTCACAAAGACCCTTAGAGAATATAACTCTAGGGGAAACCCTGTGACCATATCCTATTGATTTAATTGCTCAAGGTAGTAATAATTAAGGTGGAAAAATTTCTCATTCTATAATTTTCTAACTCCATCTGAATGAGTAAGCAATGCTATATGAGAAATATCAGGTTTAAAGTGAGTGACGGTGTATAACCTAGCTTGGTGGTCTGCCCTTTCCAAAGCTATCAAATTATTGTTGTGCAACTCTTTAATCTCAATTGAATTTGGAGAAAAGTTAACTGCCATGCCCTTCCCTTTTGGTTAATTTGATACACTGATTATATATTAGTTGAAACTAAAGAAACACTTATAAAATTTATGATTTTTCCACCTTCAACTTTAACAGACCCTCTCCTTGTATTTTTTGTTGGAGTGCCATAACCCAAGGTGATAAAATACATGCTATAAGGCTCTAAAGAATAAAATTCAACTTGTAAAAAACCATGTGTTGTGAGGCACCAAAGATCCAAGCTGGAGTTGATGATGATGCAATGTCAACTAGAGCCTTACCCTCAGATTTCTATTTACCTTTTTAATTTTTCTTAGTATATTATTTGGTTGATGAAGATTATTTGATAGATTTAAGGACCCCTATTATTTTATTCTCAAGAAGATGTGAGAGTTGGTACCCAATCTACTTCTTCATACATTTGTGCTCATTGTGCATGAGTTTCTTGCAATATAGAGACTTAGGTTTTTATTTATTAGGTATCTCTTGGTTTGAAGAATTTTTAGTGTTGGTTTTGGAGGATTCAAATTTCTAATTATCTTTCTTGGTATCCTTGTCCTTTTGAGTGTTTCATTTCTTCCCTTTGTTGTTTGAAGCTTGTTATTTACCATTCCTAATGTAATGAGTGCTTGAGGTTTTAACGACTTCAACATGTGCCCATATGTATTAACTTATCTTGCTCCCTAGTAAAGTCAACAATGAAATTATCTAGAGAAGGTATTTTACACATGGTTCTAAGGGCCATTTTGGTGGAGTAGAAGGTAGATACAAACACATAATAATCATGACCTAATTTGGAGAGTATATAAAGAACTAGTTGATCCTCCTTTTTCTCTATCCCACATTCTTTCAATTGTAACCTTAGTGATTTGAATTTGGTGATGAAGTCCTCTAGGGTATCAAAGGAATTGGGGATCATAATTATTATCTCATCCTCCAACTCATGACTTTTCATTTCATTCATCTTCCCAAAGAAAAATTTTCTAAAGCAAGCCAAACTTCATTGGGCGTGTTCAAGTATTCTAAATGGAAGAGGATTTCAAGAGACACACTAAGAAACAAGAATCAAAGGCTTGATCACTTTTGTTAAATAATTTTTCTGTAGATTCTTCAGTACTAGATCTTTCTTAATGCTCATTATTACCCTATACAACCTTTTGTTCTTTAGCACAAGTTGTACCTTTAGTTTCCAATCATGATAATTAAAGGGTGTTAAAGACACACCAATTTGAGTTGAATCCATGCTTTAAATTATTGTTTTTGCATAAAGGAAATGTGAAAGTGCACATGACACAACACAAAATACCCCCCTTGATTCAATATTGTGAGCACCCCCCTAAATTTGGCACTTAATATGATTAGTGCATATGCATGTCTACTGAGATGGAAAAATGGAAGTATAATTTTAGTGTGATAAAATTATCAATGGATTGGGCTTCAAAAAAATATTTTTATAAAAAATGATAGTCAATTTCGAGTTGCCTATCAAAATTTACAATAATTTTCTTTTTGCCTATATTATCTATTTAATTTGCACTCAAAATTTTTACATCTTCCTTTTAAATGAAAATTGGAGAGGGGGATAAATATTAACCCTCAGATATTAGGCAACCTGGGATTTAAGCCCTCATATGAACCTATCATATGACTAGGGTCTTCCTTTTTTGATGGCCTAGCAAGATAACTAGCAAGTTATCTACCACTAACTAGGACAATTAAGTAGGCTTAACACCATGTGGAATTATCCATGTGCAATAAGATAATATCTACACTAACAAATATGTGCAATTTCATCTCACTAATTTTCTAAAATATGTACATCTTCCAATTCACCTCTTCTTTTTCCTATTTATTAAATGCTAGTAAAGGTGCCTCAACCTTACTCCTAATGTTGAGTATACAAAGAATGTAGTTTGTGGACTATGAAACAAAAAATCAAATTGTGGGTTGGGTTGTTTAACATTACTTCTAGGGATGCTTGTTGGATAGATTTTCAAGATTTATAATTTAAAATAAGGGGGCCTAATGGCCTCCTAGATAAAAAATATGGCCTTCAAAAATTGGACCTCTTGCATTGAAAATGGAAAAATATATCAGACATAGAATTTAGATATGTACGAGGGAGTTACACTTGTTGACCAACTTATGATGCATGTTATGACATATCATAATGCATCTTTGAATGGGGATAATGAATCCAAAATGGAATGATCAAGTTGGTAAATGGATTATGATGCACTTATGATAGGTGGAAGGAATATGTTATTTTTTGCTAGTGAAATCATCTTGGGATTTGGGTATTGGTTTTATAAGTAAGTATTTGGGTTCTAGTTTTTTGTTGGTTTTAGCTTATGGATTTGTAATTACCATTTGATATTTCCATGTACTTTTCCTATTTATAGGATGCTTGAGATGGAGGTATTAGATAGTGACTTTATATGTACTATTATGTTTCCAAAATTACTCTAAATTTCTAATTGGTGATACTCATATAAAATCTTGCTTTGTAAGTGTTGCTATTGTGTTCAAATAACTGAATAATACACTAGGCTTCTTCAGAGTGGGTTTTTTTCTCTCTCAAAAGGGTTCTCTCTATATACATATGTATGTTGTGGTATAATTTTATTTATGTTTTATATGCTTTTCCGATTTTATAATTGTAAAGATCTAAAATACATAATATTCCCATCTAAGATTAGTTCAGGAAGCATTTCCACTTACATTTCTTCCTTTCACTATCTTCAAGATCATGTGTATGATAGGAATATAGATCAAACACATTGATATTAGAGAAACATTCATTCATTTAGGCAATCAAATTTTAAACACATTTTCTAAAAAAATAACAAAATCTTACAAGGACCAATCTTCTTTTGTTTAGCTTGTTATAATTTCCACATAAGAACCATTATTTTTGTAAATATACCATGACCAACCCTCCCTCACAGTAAGTATCTTCTCGTTGATGCTTGTCTACATTTAATTTGTATTTTGTGTTGCTCTCTTCTAATATTCAATTTACTTGGGCATGAAATTTTCTAATGACCTCTCAATCAAATACTAGAAAAACCCATGAATTTTTTTGACTATATGAATATTCCAAGTCATCCCAACCAAGAATGTAATATACTTACTGTCAATCCTTAGTCTCACTAAACTAATGCAACCAAACCTAATATATAACTATAAGGTAAACATTACTTAACATTAATGAAATTCAAAGTTGACTAAAAGAAAAAAAATCTTAATAAACTTATAAAGTCTATATTGCACACTTTATGGATTTTTTATTTAAGCGCTATTAGATAAAGGATAAAATTCACTTTTCATTTCATAACCAATTTTCTTCTAATGCAACTAAACTAATTAGAATACATCATTTTACACATTATATTCATATTTTGCAACATTATTTCTTGATTTGATAAACAAGAAAATTTTGAAACATGATAGACAAGTATTCATTCTTACTTATTGAAAATACAATATAGCAAACAATATGATTTCAACATAAATTTTATTTCACAAATTTCATTGATAAGTACATTTCACTAAATCATAATATTATAATTGAATACATTCATCTGTCATGTGACATGAGTACAATATAATAAAACTCTTGCTATGTAAATATCAATATCCAAAGGAGATCATGTTATAGTTGTCATATTGGAACATGAGAAGGAGAGTATCATTTGAATATTTTTCCTCCAACTATTGAGCCTAAAAATTCCCCTACACACCTCCACTTATCTATGAAGTGGCCCTATCCTTTACAAGGAAGAAAGATGTAGAAATAGAGGCAACTTAGTGTAACATATTGTCTATATGTTTGCTTATTGACTATAATAATATCACATTTCATGATTATAATGGATTGAAACTAGGATGTAATGGCAATACTCCTAATAAAATTGTACATTACTATTCTTATGACCATAAATTTGGTGGAAATGGAAGGTGCATTCCTTCACATTCTAGCTCTAGTGTTAGGGCATGCTAAAGGACACTGGTATATAAAATTTATCCATTCTAACCCAAACATAGCAAGTGAGTTATGAAAAACTAGACATGATATCCTTACCAACTTTAATTGGATTACTCATTATCAACTATAATATTCATGAAGCACATTCATTCACAAATTTATCAAGGCTAAAAATACATCACTAACCCATCTAAGACACAACAAAAGTTAATCTCTATTAAGAAAAAGATAAACAAAAAGTACAACAAATTGAATAGTACATAGGTTATATTTAGATATTTCATACCATCTATGAGTAAGTAATATTACCCCTTACTAATACAACATTCACTATATAGAATAATAATTTTTTTTCTCTCATCTAAGATTAAGAGAAACCTTTTATTAGAGAGTTGTTACTTGCTCTAATAGAAGGAGAGTTCCCAATTTTTATTTCTTAATAAATTTAAAAATTTAAAATATTCATAAAAATAATAGAAATAAGAATAAAACTCATAAATGGATTGGTGAAATTGGTTTACACAAAGGATTCTTGTATGTTGATTTAATATTTCTTATAGAAAGATACAATCCAAGAAATTTAAATTTATGCAAGTTTTTCTAAGATCATTAAGACCAATACAATGGGCTCTTCATTTATTATTGAAATTGAATGGTTCTAAGTGAGATCATCATAGATCAAATCTTGTTGAAGACAATTTAAACATAATGGATATCCTTTAGATCTTGTTTCTTAACCAAATCACCAAACATAATTCTTGAAAAATATATTTACCTGATTGATAAGAACATTTATCAAAAAGCTCAAAATTCAAGTTTTAGTAAGATAAATTCAACATCTAAAAAACTAAATTTCCATAATGGTTGGGTGGAGATTTCTTAAAACAGAGGGAATAAGTCCTGGGCATCCAAACCTCACCATTAAAGATACATACAACCTTTGTGTCAGCGTACAATACAACCTCTATGTGAGCATCACACACTACCAACGTGACACATTGTCAGACGCACTATGAAGAAACAAATAGTAAAAGAAATTCGTAGTTTATCATATGGTTGGAGGCTTCCTTCTTAACATGGAATACAGATGGAAAAATATCAACAACACATAGCTTAAGAGGTATCAGTAGAACAAAGTAATTTGTATAAAATACAGAGAATAGGAAGGATTTGGTAGAAAAATCTAACTGAATTTTTTTATAAATAGCATGATCACCTATGGTCTTAGTGTATCATTAATTTGGCAGAGGATGGCATGAAAAAATGTGCTATCCAAATAGCTACCTAGTGTGGCAAACTAAGATGAGAAAAAAAATCATTGTAGAAAGCTTCAAGTGTAGGTGTATAGTCTTGTACAATAGATATTTGACTTTTGAGGCTCTTTAGGTTTGTTGGGTTGGGAATAGAAACACAAGGTAGATGGTTTGGAGTAAGTAGCCAATGCCTTGAAATATATCCATTCTTGTGTTGGAAAAACAAGGATAGACAACTGAGAGGGGGGTGAATCAATTATTACCAAAATCAAATTTATACAACATTAACCAATCCTTATATCACAGATCTGATAATTAACAGTGCAAGAATAAGAAAAACACATCAGAGACACATGAACACCAAGATTTTATACGTGGAAACCCTGTTAGGGGAAAAACCACGGTGGATGTTAGTCCACAAGATTATACCTTGTTAGAAGTATAATGAAGAATAAAAAGAGACTGCACCTGCATTCAAGCACACTGCCTAGAGCAAACTACTCAAAGGGAAGGCTCACTGCCTTACATACACTAATCAGATTAAATCCATCTGGTGAATTTGAACTGAGAAAATAGCTTTTGCAAAAGCTTGATTACAGTTCCAGTTAGGCACACAAAACTTCTTCAAACTCTTCCACACTCCGCTTTGAATGATCTGACCTTTATTCACACTTGTACACCACTTGTACACTTGAGCACTTCTCATAAATTAGGAAAAAAATCTTGTATATATATCCGCTACATGGATTTGCATCCACTATTCTGTCGACCACAAATAACAAATAAGTTACATCTGTCGGCCTTGATACATGAATAAATTTCAATGCGTACCAACACAAGTCAGCCATAACATATTGAGAACCCAAAAAAAAATTCTCCAAACATGCCAAACAATAAAAAATAATCCTCATGGATCCGCAACACGCTATCATCACAATATTGGCCAAGAACATGAACATTCAGGCATATATCGAAAAAATATCCGATCATGAACACTCCAATCACTGCAGACTTACACCAAGGATAGAGTATGATCTAGACTCATCCATGAATGTCATAGGTACATGAGAAACACATGAGATTACCATAATTTCACCCGCTTTGATGAAGAACACCATCTACAGAAACTGAATAATTGTAGGCACACAGATCTTCATAACTTCCACAAAACTTCATGCGCACCTCTGAAACTTTCAGACAACATATTAGAAAGGTTCAACAGCAAACCCTTTGAAGCGCACCTTCAGATCTTCAACACACAAATCTTTCCAACAATCTAACCTTCTCAGCTCCATTGGCTGCCTGTACTATATTTTTTACAATTTTCTCAATCTCCTCGACATATACAACCTTAAGTAGATTAAGATTCTAATAGTGTTGTCATCAATGACAAAAATATATGAGCAACACAACCACAACATCCAACATCTTGTTCTTGTTCTTCAAATTGACAAAATAGCTATTTGATCTTATAGAGAACCTTTGAAAGAAAATTAATGCATGTAGATTGAGATAAGAAGCAAGAATATCCATGAAAAATCAAGGAATTATAAGACTTATCAAATCCAATAAATATTTGAAAGACTAGCTTTCATAAAGCAAAAAAATGGACAAGGACATGAAAAATAAATTTGGCATTAGTCAACGATTGCGGGGAACAAAAAGGGGAAATATAGAGTTGTTCATATTGCAAGAAAAGACTTAAAGTTGGCTCACAATTAACATAATTTCTGGTCTGTAAAGTAAACTAAAAGGAATTAAAGAAACAAAACAACAGATTAGATACAAAATCTATTCATAAAAAATATTTAAATGTGTTATTAGATGATCGGTAAATACATATAGAAATAGTTTTGTTGACTAAATATAACACATTTATATTTTTTGTCAATGTTAATTTCTGTTGGCATAAGAGAAAAAAATTTGGTTTGTTCAAACATACCCTCTTCCATTCGTCTCGACCATCTTATGGCACCTAGAAAGAGTGTAAAAATCTCACAATGGTCTCCATCCTAGGTCTGATGTGTGGGAATGGCTTCATGTACTTGGTAATCGTTGTTTTCTTTCGTATTGAGCTAGAAATGGCATCCTCTTGTGCAAAAATAGGATTAGAAGGTGTGGATGAGGGTCCCTTGCAACTTGCAATTGTCCTTAACAAGTATTGTGAAGAGCCCCTTTAGGTTCAAAACCCTAACTATTGCATTAATGCTAGTCATTGGATTCCTTGTAGCATTCCTTACTAAACATCCATACGGTTTGGCTTCAAGCATACTGAGACAAATGCAAGTGCTAGGTAGAATTCCATGGGGAGTTGTGTTGTCATTTTGTGAATTAATGGTGTTTCTAACATGTGTAGGGTGGTAGGTGGAGAGAGACAATAAAAAATGGTGGGAATGCTGAAGTTTAAAGGTCGAGGGTGGCTCATGGTTTGTGCCTTTTGTCGAGAATTCATGAGTTTATAAGTAGAGTATGCCAAAGGGAGGGAGTTTGACATTCAAGTTGAGGTGTGAGGTGAATAGGGTTTAGTGATAGGTATGATTGCATGTGAAACTCTAAAGCTTCGATAAGGGGAAAAGTGGGAGAATGGAGTGGTTGAGAGGTGTGATAGTAGGGGGGAGTCCAATGCCTCGATGGAGATATAGAGAAGTGCACTTGAGAAGAGAGACATGTTGGGAGGGTATCTTTTCCACTATGATTGCTCACATAGACTTAGGAGTTTTCCCATGGCTTCATACTTAAGACCCTTGGGCGGCTTAGGTTGATGTCTTGGAGATGAAGGGGAATGATTTACACACAAAATTAATGGGATCAATAAAAACATGAGTTAGGAAATAGAAATTTTGGTCCATTACACAAGTTATAGGGAAAGGGGACATGACAAGATAACACATCCTTGGGCATCACATGAATAAAAAAAGATATTATAGATTAAAATAATAATAACACGACACACTTAGATGACTTGTGACACACTCCTATATGTAATGAAGCCATGGTAACAACAAATATGTATTGTACCAAGATGTTCATGTAATAGAGCATAGGAGACAACATAGAAAGAGATATATGTGAGAGCCTTAGAAGAGTGAGAAAAGAGAAAAGATATTAGAGTGAAATATGGGATGCAATATAATGGATATATAATAATGTATTATACAATGACATGGTGAATATATGAGAAGTTTATGGAGATTCTATATGTATGGATAGTGTATGAGTGTTTATTTTGCAAGTTGTTTTATTTTGTAATCTACCACATATGTTTTAGTTATGTTCCTTATTCACACTAGGGAAGAATGCAAAATTAACATTGAAATAACAATATTTGATCTATAACTTCTTTTCAAGATAATCCACTTTTTTACTACAAATATGCATGACATTTAAGTTGGTTCTAAGGTGTCTTGGGAGGGTCACTTTACCAATCCGGTTGTAATTACAATTTTGAATTTTTTGGGTATTAATATAGACCAATGCAAGAATAACTAAATAATTGTTGCTTATTTTATTTCATGTGAAAGGAGTTGTACAATATGAAATTGTAGGATTTATGGAAATTTTGACTACCACATTAAGGATGTTACTATTCCTCATCAATGGGTAATGGGCTCATACAAGCCTCTACAATTGGTGGGTTTTAATATTTTAATTTTGTTTAAATCTTTTTAAATCTATTTTACCATTCTTATTGCACATACTTTAATATAGTTGTTTGATTTGTGTATTATTAGAGATATTGACAAGGGCTAAATGATAAGCTTCCTCCAAAAGCCAATGAAGACTATCCTCATGAGATTGGGTACCTTGAGGATTTGATAATCTATTGAATAATATGTGATACCAAACTGATGAGCTCTTCCCTATTAATGGTACTTCGAAGGTTCAAAAGCATGTATTTTGGGTTAATATTTCAAACTCCATTTATTAGCTAGTGAAAAAAGATGTATTTGTTTTGAAGTGATTTTATTCTTAAAATATTAGGCTACCTTATGGGAGCTACAAAAACACAACAAGAAAGCCATTATTTTGCCTAGATTAATAGTTGCCAAACTTCTTAACTATTTGAAACATAATCCTATTATTGATGGTAAAAAATTTAAACAATTGACATCCAAAACTTCAACTAACAAACAAACAACATGCCAACTATTTACTTTTAAACATGATTTCTATCTCTTTCTCTAATAATCTTCACAAATTATGTAAAAGGATAATTAAGATAATGATTTAACAATAATATAACTAACAGTGATTTTAATTGAATTAATTTCTAACAATAATTCAAATTAGATATATATTTTTACAGCAGCTTAAATTAAAATATCTTTCTTCTTCCCACTTTTTGAGGCTTGAATACCCTCTAAATAAAAAAAAATCAAATCTTTTGTGAGGTGGTTGATTTTTCACATACAGATTTAAGAAAACTATTTGCTTTGTACACATTCGTTGCAGCCCTTGAAATAGACTGCAACCATAATATAACTTTTATTTGAAATGAATCCAAAATAAGGGGTAGCAGCTGTGCAGCTCTTAGTTGAAATGAATCCAAAATTTTAAATGGTGCATATGATAAAATATGTATTCTATTGTTAAGACAAAATTTGAGATTTGGAAGCATAAGAGATCATGATTGTCAGCATTGATACTCAAGTGTACATTGGATTAAGAGAGAAATCAGAAAACCAAATATAATTCAAAGCTAAAACCATCATTACAAACAAGCCTGCAATAATAATTACAACTAAAAGCATATGCATAAATATTAGTAATAAAGACTTTTCTGAGAAGATCACCCAATATAAAATTCAGAATTGAGATTTCAGACCTTGTAAAGAAAATCAGAACAGATACAAATTGTAAACAAAAGAACGAGTTTGAGGACAAACACAGAGGAGTTTCTTTTCATTAAGAGACATTCCTTGGAGAAACAAATCCTTAACAACTCCCTTGTGCTGCTGCCATACCTGGAAGTGGTAAGTGTTGCATGATGGCTCCTGTGCACGTGTTATAACCAACGTCAATTCTCTTGCATGATTTGCATGAAATAGAGCATAATCTTTATAATATGACAGCCCAAGCTCTCAAAACCCAATGCATTTTTCTACGGTTCAGCTCCCAAAAATATAAGAGAATCTGCAGAATGACTTGTAACTTACGTTTAAAATCATAACTATAACTTAAATAGCTGAGATCTCAAACCCAGATACTGCTCTGATCTTTTCTTGAAGTCACCCACAATCAAACAGAATGAAAAAGGATATGACAGGGCAGTGTAGATGTAGAAAGTGTTTAAAAATATTATAACAGACTTCCTGCAATAAATGGCCTATAGAGCAGCTCAATCCCATTAAACTGAACACTCCCAATTCCACAAGAAACTGTCGTCCAAGAGACTCCAAACATCCCCTCCACCTTTTACAGCTTTTTATTAACAGTGCATTACGTGGAAATGAGAACTGGTTATATGACAGAAAAATCACTTAAAAATAGGTGCCAAGTACTTGTATTTCACATTGCTATTAATGATTTTGCTCAGTCGATTTTCATCAGCTAGAAAAGTTTATAATAATGGGCCTATCAGCCAAAATAGAGAGGCACACAATCCGAAGAATGACAATCATTTGTGTCGTAATACTGAAAACAAATAAGTTTTACAATGCAGTTAGATGAAAGGATTCAGAGTGTTCAAATAAATGCTAATTATTTATTTATTTCTTCTTTTCCACTCCAAATTCAATTAGTTAGTTAAAATCAATTAATTAACTAATTTAGTCATTTGTGTATATCTAAGTGTAATTAATTTAATTGACTTACACTCCTAATTCCACTTATTCTAAAAACTACAGTAAAATCTTGACCATCCATTTGATCAAGAGAATCTTCACCCTCCATCTAGCTTATAGGACTCTCACACATGTGAGAAGTCACATATAATCATCTCCCTTCCTCATGTGATTTCTCACAAATGTGAGATAAGACACTTGTTTCATTGTCTCTTCCCAAGGTATTCTCACACATGTATGAGAAGACATTTGTCTTCTTTTTTCTTCCCAAGGTGTCCTCACACACGTGTAAGAAGACAATTGTCCAAAATTCAGTTGCATAATTCCCTTCTCCATGGGCTTGCATGTTAGATCCAAGGAATTTGTGATTTTCTTGAGCATTATGGTGTTTGTACCATAGTATGTCATGGAATTGTGTAACAATTTTCTTACGAATGATCAATGTTAAAAAGAATGACATGGGTTTTTGTTTTACTTACCTTAGTGTCAAAATTGTGAATGACTATAGATTGATTTGTGTGACCTTCTTCTATTCAACCATCTTCCTTACAACGTTAGCCATTACACCAATTCTAGCATAATCCTCTTGCTTATTTAGAGCTTCTTGTAGCAAATTCTTTTCTTCATAGATTGCTAAAGCATCCTACATTGAAATGTTGGCTATTATTTTCTTCAATTGATTAACCAAATTTAGTGATAAGACCACTTGAGTCTTTGGAATGTCTAGAGTTATTTTGATAGGTACCTTGGCCTTTCTACTACCTAATTGGATATGTTGATTGGTTGTGTTTGGGTGGGTTTGTAGTTTTGTCTTTGCTATTTAGGATTGAAGCTCTAGTCAATTGGTATAGGTTAGATCATTGGCTTAGGTTGGAATCTTCTGATGGAATTCTCTATGACTCTTTTCTTGGATCTTATGAAATAATCTGACTACACTTTTTGAGATTAAAGAGTATTAGGGTCATTTACAAATACTTCATTTTCTATCCACAAAACAATGCATATTCAAAGGTGATTTCTCTTCTTGTTTTAGGGACTCACCTTATATATGAGATATTAGAACAACATTTTGCACCTTGAGGATTTGATAATCTATTAAATAATATATGATACCAATCTGATGAGCTCTTCCCTATTAATGGTACTTCAAAGGTCCAAAAACATGTATTTTGGGTTAATGTTTCAAACTCTAATTATTAGCTAGTGAAAAAAGACGTATTTGTTTTGAAGTGATTTTATTCTTAAAAAAAATAGCTATCTTATGGGAGCTACAAAATCACAACAAGAAAACCATTATTTTACCTAGATTAATAATTGGCAAACTTCTTAGCTATTTGAAACATAATCCTATTATTGATGTTAAAAAATTTAAACAATTGGCATCCAAAACTGCAACTAGCAAACAAATAGCATACCAACTATTTGCTTTTAAACATGATTTCTATCTCTTTCTCTAATAATCTTCACATATTACGTAAAGAGATAATTAAGATAACGACTTGACAATAATATAATCCAAAATAAGGGGTAGCAGCAGTGCAGCTCTTAGCTGAAATGAATCCAAAATTTTAAATGGTAGGTACACATATGATAAAATATTTATTCTATTGTTAAGACAAAATTCGAGATTTGGAAGCATAAGACATTATGATTGTCAGTATTGACACTCAAGTATACATTGGATTAAGAGAGAAATTAGAAAACCAAATATAATTCAAAGCTAAAACCATCGTTACAAACAAGCCTACAATAATAATTACAACTAAAAGCATATGCATAAATATTAATGGTAAAGACTGTTCTGAGAAGATTACCCAATATAAAACATATAACTGAGATTTCAGACCTTGCAAATAAAATCAGAGAAGATACAAATTGTAAACAAAATCAAAGGCAGCATGACAAATACCTCTGTAATAGGAGTAAAGATACTTTTTCCCATGAATAAATACAGAGGAGTTTCCTCTCATTAACAGAGAAACAACTCCCTTGCGCGGCTGTCGTACCTTGAAGTGGTACGTGCTGAATGATGGCTTCTGTGTGTGGTATAACTAACGTCAATTCTTTTGCATGACTTGCATGAAATAGAGCATTGTCTTTATGATGTGACAGGCCGATCTCTCAAAGCCCAATGCATCTTCTACGGTTCAGCTCCCAAAAATATAACAGAATCTGCAGAATGACTTGTAGTTTTAGTTTATCATAACTATAGGTAACTTATACGGCTGAGACCTCAAACCCAGATACTGAGGCTGATCTTTTCTTGAAGTCACCCACAATCAAACAGAATGGATATGATAGGACAGCGTATATTTAGAAAGTGTTTACGAAATTTATGCCATACTTCCTACAATGAATGCTCAATCCTATTAAACTGAACACTCCCAATTCCACAAAAAACTGTCGTCCAAGAGACTCCCAACCATCCCCTCTACCTTTTACAGCTTTTAATTAACAGTGCAATATGTGGGAAGGAGAGCTGGTTATATGACTGAACAAGCACTTAAAAAATAGGTGCCAAGTACTTGTAATTGACATCGCTTTAAATGATTTTGTTCAGTTGGTTTTCATCTGCTAGAAAGTTTATAATAATGGACCTATCAGCCAAAATATAGAGGCACACAGTCTGAAACTTATCATTGACAAAATGACGACCATTGGTGTCATAATATTGAAAATAAATAAGTTTTACAATGCATTTAGGGAGAGTACTCACTAGTTGAGCATCCTGACTTAGCGCTTCTAATTATCCTATGTGGAATTTCAAATCATTTCCAATTTTTTACAGCAGCTTTTTGGCAAGTCCTCTGCTTATAGCTTTCGTTTCAGGGCCACATCATCAAATATGATGCCACATCATATGCTTTTTGTCAAGATGTAGTTGACCAATACTTGTGCATTCACATCATTTGTAATTGAGCGCTGATGTGGCATCACATAATTGGTTGCTTTTTAGATCAAAGGAATACATTTTATTTAATTATGGGTAGTCATGTCACAACTATTGGTCCAATATTGATAAAAATATTGGACATTATATAAACAACTACTATCACAACTATTGAAACATGCTCAACTAGTGGGTCCTCTCCCCTAGATAAGAGGATTCAGTTGTTGAGTGTCTTAGTTTCATGCCTCCTATTTCATGCCTCCCAAAATCATACATGATAATTTCAAAATGCTCTTAATTTTTTATAGTGGTTATAGATACTTAAAATTGTCCACATCTAACCATGCCTTATTTTAAGCATTAATTAAATAAAATATTTATTTAATTAATTCATCTTATCCTATCATTCACCTTTATTTATGTTTATTCATTTAAAATCAACCTTACAATCCTATTCTACAATAATCAAATAAAGGGAAGTTATTTATTTAATTCTTTTTTTTTTTACCTAGAATTTAATTAGTTAGTTAAAAATTAACTAATTTAATCTTCTTCATATACGTAAGTGTGATTAATTTATCCCACAACTAATCCCACTTATTCTTAAAATCTACAACAAAACCTTGACCATCCATTTGATCAAAAAAATCTTCACCCTCCATCTAGCTTAAATGACTCTCACATGCACATGAGAAGTCACATATCTTCATCCCCCTTTCTCATGTGATTTCTCACAAATGTGAGAGAAGACACTTGTTTCATTTTCTCTTCCCAAGGTATTCTCACAAATTTATGAGAGGACATTTGTCTTCCTTTTTATTCCCAAGGTGTCCTCACACATGTGTAAGAAGACAATTGTCCAAAATTCAGTTGCATTATAATTCCCTTCTCCATGGGCTTGCATGTTAGATCCATGGAATTCATGAGTTTCTTAAGCATTATGACCTGCTTGTACTAGAGTATATCATGGAATTGTGTAACAATTTCTTACCAATGATCAATGTTAAAAATAATGGCATGGGTTTCTATTTACTTACCTTAGTGCCAACATTGTGAATGACTATAGGTTGACTTGTATGACCTTATGTTCAACCATCTTCCTTGCAAAGATAGCCATTACACCAATTATAGCATAATCCTCTTGCTTATTTAGAGCTTCTTGTAGCAAATTCTTTTATTCGTAGATTGCTAAAACATCCTACAGTGAAATGTTGGTTGTTGTTTTCTTCAATTGATCAACCACATTTAGTGATTAGACCACTTGAGCCTTTGGGATGTATCTAAAGTTGTTTTGATATCTTGGCCTTTCTACTACCTATTTGGATATGTTGATTGGTTGTGTTTTGGTGGGATTGTAGCTTTTTCTTTGCTATTCAGGATTGAAGCTCTAGTCAATTAGTATAGGTTAAACCACTGGCTTAGGTTGGAATCATATTATGGAATTCTGTATGACTCTTTTCTTGGATCTTGTGAAATGATTTGACTACATTTTTTGAGATCGAAGAGTATTATGGTCATTTACAAATACTATTTCATTTTTTATCCATAAAACAATACATATTCAAAGGTAATTTGTCTTCGTGTTATGGGGAATCACCTTGCATACAAGCTATTAGAACAACATTTTTCACTTCGTAGATTGATATGTTGACTTTGGTGTCACTACTCCTCTTGCAAGGGTCTGTATTTGCTCAACAAATTTTTGTTGTAAATTTCCTCTTGGACAAGCTCAATAGACATGTACCTAATTACATGGAAAACACTAAATGTTTGGGTCTTCTACATAATCATTTTGCACGAGAACTAGATCTATCATTGGATCAAGAGGGATTGTTTTCAATGGAGTGGGTGACAAGGTGTTGTCAAGTCTCACACTTTAGTCAATTAATATCATATCGACCAGGGTGGTGTCTAAAGGTATCCACACAAGGAATTCAAATGTCCTATTCTAATGGAAAATTTTAAACCAAACAAATAATACTTATGCTTGAAAGGAAATTTTAACTAGAAAACCGCTCTAAAATTATATTCTATAGAACCATTAATAATCTATGGAAAGACTATTTAAAATTTGTTACAATGAAATACAATCTCTTTAACTACTGATTCACTTCATCTTCAAAAATGAAATCTTTTTGAACTATGCTACCACTTCTCTTATCTTTCTATAGAATCTAAAACTTTGGAAGAACACATAAACAATACAAACTTCTCTATCTACATAATATAGGATTTTCCCATTACAAACACATATTGTTCTATCTATGAAATGGAAAATTTTCACATCACAAGCTTATGCAAAGGAACATAATAGACAATACAAACTTTTATATATCTATGGAATGTAATATTTTCTTATCACATAAACATGCAAAATGACATAATAGACAACACATAACATGCATAAAATGAATATGCAAGTATAATGTTACAAACAAAATTACTTATACATTAAACTATAATGCATAACCAAGCTACTTATCCCTACCACACATTCTTTTTGTCAATAGAGTGGCTATCCCACCAGAGGACATAATTATTCAACTTAAAATATCATCAACAAGATTGCAACAATGCCTTCAAAAATAGGGAACAATATGTGCAACTGAATAAAATGATTCTATATTAGTTCATGCATCATTTTTTTAACTGAACATCAACAAATATATTTATACTACATCCTAATTCCTAAATTATAGCATCATGGGAAACATGTACTAATATTATCAATTTTTTTTACATAAATTCATTAATACAATTTTAGTTGCATTAAATAAAATAGTTTATCTTGAGGAAATCATCGTTTGGAACGAGTCTTCTATCTTTATTTCCTTATGTAGAATCAATAGTCACATGGCATTTATCCCCATATTTTCATAGGAAAGGAGAAGTCTTCCTCCATAACTCTTCACATAATAACCTAGAATTGTGAAAATTCTGGAGTTGCTACAAAAAATTTGCAGCTTCTAGAGACGTGGCATTCCAGAGCTTCTAGAGAATCCATCTTTCTTAAGCATTACTTATTGCCATATTTTCATTAATTCTTACCATAATCATTAAAATTTAAAAAACTTTATTAGCATGGAGATGATAACAATAATTCATACATCAATATCAATAAAGATTGCAAATCATTTACTTTATGATTATATTGATTTCAACATGATAAAGGTTATGGATAGTCAAGAAAGGGTAATTTTGTTCTAGTAATGAGGTGAATGCTTTATACCTCATCACTTCCCCATAATTGTGATTAAGTAGGTCCTCCTACTTGTTGTTGTTGTTGTCTATTTGCTTCTTTCTTGTTGCAATCTTCCTCAAATTTTTGGCTATTGTCATAGGGTACATGGGCTAAATGATCCATTTCCCAAGATGTAACCTATACCACTCACCACCTTTTCTCCCCATCTTGTTCACCACTAACACATAGTGGGGTGATTGGTTGGAGAATAAGGGGAGGCCTGAATCTCATCCATATCCATTCTTCCTTGTATTTATCCATAAACTCTTCAACTTTCTTTGCCCTCCAGAAGGACCACATAATGTTCCCTAGAGATAACATTTCTCTCTTCTATAGTTTCATGGGTAAGGATTTACATATTTCCTATCAAGCTTCAAAATATTCCTTAGAGAGATCAAGAATGGCGTTTGAAAAGGCTTCATAGCATAATTTTAGGCTATTGGTATATTTTTCAACCATGACAATGTATTGCATTATTTTCTCAAAGTATTGTTGTAAGGCTTGTGGTTTATGATGGCGATGTTTCATTAAGAGTCCAACAACCTCTTATACCTTATGGTATTATTTTATCCTCTATTTCCATGATTTTTGATTTTGCATGTACTGGAAATGATTAACCTTACTTGCACCTCACCCACAAAATATTATTGAAGAATCATGTATAATGCTCAACCAATAGATTATGTGTGAAAAATTCACACAATAATTTTTTCTATTGAAGAGTTACAATTTTAAATGCCGCCAAAAACTCCTTGTCATCTAGGTCATAAATGGAAAGTTAGTTTCTAATTTTAGTTTGTATCCCATCAAGAGTGGTATTTAGTTGAATGAGGGTAAGATTTTTCAAATTTGCAAATTCCTCTCTCAATTGTTTTGTCTTGTTTGTTCCTCTCACCATATTAGAATTTTTAATTCCCCCTCTAATTCAGGAGTGATTTATGCAAAGTGCATAAATCCCATCAATCTTCCATTTTTCTATATTTCATTTTCCCATTAATTTAAGGGATCATTTGGAGTCCTCTCCTAGTCCTTTAAGAAATATGGTTTTAACTACTTCAATAGACATTCCATTTTCACAACCGCATCGCTTCAACACAAAAATGAATCTATCCAGGTAGTCTTCTAAACTCTCTTCCTCTTTCTACTTAAGATAAAATAACTCTTCATTTTTATCATTGACTTAACAATAATCTTGATATTTGTCTACAAATATTGTTTCCATTTCCTGCCAAGAGTTGATTTATCTAGAAGACATCCCATGAACCATCGCATGGTTGATTCCTTCAAGGTAGAAGGAAAAAAATTCAACTTTTATTTATCACTTTAATAGTCATACATTTGGTAGAGGACTTTGAACTCAAAGATATATTGACCTAGGTCCTTTGAGGCTAGTCCACAAAAGGTAAGTAGATTAGTAGGAGATATGTTTTTCATGGGAGCATCCTCATATGCATTCAAGTTAATTGGATAGGTAAATGTATTCTTTCTACCCTCCTTGTCTCTCCTCCATTATTTTTATTCACTTCTGTGTTATTGTTAGTCATGATGTTTATTGGATTGATTTTTGGAATTTGTTTTTCCTCAAATTTTTGAGTTAAAATATTAAGAGGGTCCTAAATGACTAGTTGAACACAAATTTATTCAACTAAGATTTCGTTTTCTTTTCATTTTTATGATGTTGTGGTTGGGAGTTTTGGCAGCCAATCTTTTGTGAGGTTATCTTTTTTGACCATACAAAAGAAAGAGGACTTGATTGTTTATTATTATTTTTAGAAGTTTGTCCATCTAAGTTCCTAATAACACCTAGTGTAAAGAACACACAATCCCCAACAATGCCAAAAAGTGATGAGGTGTCATCAATTCTCACACTTTAGTCAGTTAATGTCATATTGACCAAGGTGGTGTCCAAGATTATTTGCTAAAGGAATTTAGGTTTCCTATTCTAATGTAAAATTTTAAACCAAACAAAGAATGTTTATGCTTGAAAGGAACTTTTAACAAAAAAATCATTTTGAAATTCTAATCTTAGAAAACATTGTTAATCAACTGAAAGACTAGTTAAAATCTATTGTAATCAAATGAAATTTATTAAATAACTACTGATTTTCTAGAAATGAAATACTTTTGAACTAATCTATTACTTCTCTTATCTTTCCACAAATGTAAGATTTTGGAAGAACATAGAAACAATACAGACTTCTTTATCTACAAAATATAATATTTTCCCATTACAAACAATGCAATTTTTTTTATCTACGAAATGGAAGATTTTCACATCACAAGCTTATGGAGAAGAACATAAAAAAAACTTATATCTACAAAAATTAATATTTTTTTATCACATAAACATGCAAAATGACATAACAAATAACATATAACATAAACATGCAAAATGACATACACAAACTGAATGTATACATGTATAAATGGTACAAACATAATTACTTAGACATAACTATAATGCATAACCAAGATACTTATCTTTACCACACATTTTTATTTCTCAATATAGCGGCCAAATTGCCAAAGGATAGAAGTATTCAACTTAAAAGGTCATCAACAAGATTGAAACAATGCCTTCAAAAATAGGGAACAACAATATGGGCAATTGAATAAAATTATGAACTATATTAATTCATGTATCAAGAGTTTTTTTTTTTTAACATCAGGAAATATATTTATACTACATCCTAATTTCAAAACTATAGCATCAATGGCAACATGCACCGATGATGTCGAAAGTTTGTTACATAAATTCATTAATATAAATTAGTTGCATTAAATAAAATAATCTATCAATGAGGAGATCATAATTGAATAGGAGTCTTGTATCTTTATTACCTTTCATAGAATTAATAATCACATGGAAGTTCTCTCTAGATTTTGTAGGAAAGGAGACGTCTTCCTCTAGAACTCTTCATGTAGTAAATTTGGCTTGCAAATTTTTTGGATTTGTGAAAGTTCTAGAGCTTCTGAAGATGTGGAATTCTAGAGCTTCTGGAGATGTCGCATTTTGGAGTTTCTTGAGAATCCATCTTTCTTAAGCATTACTTATTTCCACATTTTCATAGATTCTGACCATAAATATCAACATTTAAAAACCTTTATTAACATAAAGAGGATAAAAACATTCATACATTAATATCAATCGAGATTGCAAATAATTTATTATATGATCATATTAATTTTAGCATGATAAAGGTTAAGGATGGTCATGAAAGGGTGATTTTGTTCTAATAATGAGGTGAATGTTTTATACCTCATTAGTGGGTATAAGTATGTAATTTAGTTTTAGATTAAATGTAGAACTTTGTGCTTGACTTTGCTGACTATGGAATCTATTAGGTTAGAATGGAGGGTGGTGACTTTGGTTCCCTTGGAAAATTGGCTAGGGATAACTTTCCCGCTTCCTCTTGATATTGATTATCTTGCTTGAGAAATTACATAACACATTCTTTGTATGATCTATTTCTAGATTTATTTGTGGAAAATGTAGTGGATTATGAGGATAGATGTACATGGATGGTGGCATTGATTATATGATCGATGTTGAATTACTCATTTTTTGTTTCTCTTCCTATGACGTAAATGATTTTTTTAGAATATAGGCATGAGGGGTCTAGGAGGTAGCCCTCCAACATTAATGAGGTTATTTTCTACTCTTATTAAAAATTCATATGTTGTGGGAAGACTGTAGCAACCAATAGACTAGATCTTTATTGACATATTTGAATTGAGAGCTTTTAAGTTGAATATATATTCTATTTTTGTCTAGGTGAATATGCAACTACAAGTATTCTATCCCAAGTCTTCTAGAACATTGAGTTAAAGTTCATGATAGCCTGCTATAGAGAAATATCTTTATAGTAATTAGTTGTTGTAATAAAGAAGAATGATCCCATTTTTATTTGAACCTTTAAAATAATTCCCAAGTGAACCCATGAATTTATTGAGTTAGGAGCTAATGATTGATACTAATCAAACACCTTTCCTATAAAATAAGTTGTTAGTAATCTCAATTCAACATTTTTTTTAAATGAACTATACAAGTATTCACAACATCTCGAAGACATTCTTTAGGAGTTTTGAAATATTCTCTAGAGAATTTGGGTAGTTCTTTCAAAGAATGGATGGGAATAGGATTCCGCATAGTTGGAGGCATTGGGCCTACTAGAGGGATACCATTATTATAAGGAACAAAATTTATAGGAGTCCCTTGCCTTACCATTTGAGAAGGTAATGGTGAGATGAGTGTACATATTTCTCCATCTAGGGCTCATAATAAAATTATGGAAGCAAGATTATAGGATGATTAGCCATGAATTATCTAGTCATAGGTCTTTTGCTCATACAATTAGTTATTCCTAAACAATGAGCTATTTTGTAACTCTAGCTATTTCATGTTCCACCAAGCATGCCACAATTGTTGATATTCAAATTATACTTAAAATAGAACTTGTACCAACATGGGAAATCTCACAAACAAGGGTCAATATCTATAAGACAAGCTCTAGAATCTTTTGAAGTTGGCTCTTCATAAAATATATCATATAATCTACTTTTTTGAAGTGAGAAAAGGGAAAGATAATTAACAATCCAAATAATCCTAAGGTGATACAAAAATTTGAATTTTAATATAATAATAAACAATCATGATGATATGTCAATATAATGAAGGACACTTGAGCGCACAATCATCAAATAAAAGATCACTAATTGTTACACATACAAATATACAAATTCTAGAGAAAAAATGATCATGAAAAAAATATTACATAGATTTTTGCACATGATTTCAATATTATCTTTATTATTGAGCTGAGAATAGATTATAAAGATGCTTAAAAGAACATATCTCCAATATTTGATCATTTTTGAGAAATACCCATGAAGGCCTTTTATATTATCAATTTCCCCCCTTTGAGAAACTAGTACTTCCCTTTTTTATATGGTAGATGGAAAAGTTTGCATGTTCTAGAACTAGGTATACTTCTATCAATCAAAGTCCTTTAACTAATAATATTAAGTAGCACTCATTGTTCTCTAAAGATCACTTTCCTTTGGTCAAGGGTGCAAGAAGGATTCATGCTAGATCTAATAGTTATTTGGAAGAGTAATGGGATGCCACACATTATTGGAGACACCTCTAATTTAACCTTCATTATCAGGTCCACCAATAAGATTACTCATTCATACCATCCAATGGTGAAATGCTATAAACATGTCATAGTTGCTTCTTTTAAAATATTACAAAATACTACCACATGGTATCCATGATCTTGTAATATATTTTATTTGATCAATCTTGGGAAGAAGTAGGGCCTTTAGTATACATAATATCATATGTGAAGACCAATGGAACAATATTATAAACATTTCAGACTGAAAATGTTTACTCGTAGTATTTTTCCATGTCTTTTAATAGGAGACCACTATGATTCAAATATTTCTTCCACAATAACCACTTTTTTGCAAGGGTAGGTCCAATTCCTTGTTGAATCAAATCAAATGTCTGACTCAACATTTTGAACATGTCAAACTAAAAAGGTTGAAGATGTTGTGAGATATTTCCATGTATCTTCTCATTCTCATCATTGATGACCATGAAGGACTGCCATCATATCAAAAATAAAACTTGCAAAAGAAAAATGTTGAGCCTACCAATCTCTGAATTGCTCTGGGAAAATTTATGTGCACCAAGAACTTAGGGAACCAAAAATGATAGAACCAAAATGACATTGGGTAATACATCGCAAAAACAAAGACATTGATTTTCATGAAGCAAGACACAATACTTTGAGAACGAAAAAATATTAGCCAAAAGGGTGAACTAAGAGAAATGATCTATAACATGTAACAAATAGACCTATAATCCAAGGGATAATATATAGACGATTAATGCTTTTTAAAGAATTTAATTTTAAGATTATGGTACAACTAGTAAGATAAAATCAAGTTCCTAATTTTTTTATCAATAATAGACATAGAAGAGGACCAAGGACCCACAAATGATGTGTTACTTGATGTATACCTATTTAGAGTAAATGTGGTACCATTGGATTTGAAAGATATTATAGAGTTATTATCAATAGGGGAATATTTAGATGGAAGTATAAAAGAAGAAATGAATAGGTTATTTAGACATTCATTACCTTCTACATTGATTGAAGGGAAACTCCATATTCTTGGAAAGGATGAGGTAATTAGGAGAATAATACTTGAGCATCAAAGAGAGGATATTTTGGGGAGGCACATGAGGGGATATCTAGTGGTCACAATTTGGGATATGGAATAGGTAGGAAGGTATTATTGGTTTTTCTATGGTGGCCAAAAATTAAATATGCACATAGGTATGTCGAGAAGTGGGATTTATTTCAAAGGGTAGGAAGGATTATTAAAAGGATTGTGATTCTCTTGTGGCTAATTTTAGCATAGATCTCATTTGAAAATGGGCTATTGAATTCATTAGGACTATTGACCCCTTGCACTAATGGAACTATTGAGCCCCTACTCATAAGTCCCATGCATTATTTAGAAGAATTATAATTGAAAACTTACTAGATGGTTAGAGGAAAATGATACTAAGGATTGTATTGCCAAAAAAATTATAAATGACAATATCATGTAATGAGGTATGGATTCCATTTAAGAATTATAAGTGATCAAGGCACACTTTGTGAACAAGAAAATTGTGGACCTTATAGAAAATTTTATGATAAAAAATAACAAAAGTAATCACTGACAGGCTGTCGTTAGGTCCTATCTCTTTAGTTTGAAAAGTGCATCAAATATAAATCGGGTAGTGTTGAAAGGTTGTATGCAATAGGAAACTCCTCAACTATCTCTCATATTTTCTAAGTGATTGGGACAACTGAAATGAAACTTAAACGAAAAGGCCACTAAACTAGAAAGCATAAAATCATTTACCTAGAAAGCTTGAAATAACTAAACTAAAAAGTAGGAAATTATTAATCTAAAAAGCATAACAATTAAACTAGAAAGCATGGAAATAATTAAACTAACAAGAGTGTAAATTTTTGAAGAGGAAATGCATGTAAAAAAACTATGAAACATCTGGCTAACAACAAATAATAAACTTAACAATTAACATAAAATAACTGAACAACTTGGAACTAACAGTGAAGGTAGGTGCTCTGAAACTTCAGTTAATAGAATTTAAAGATTATAGAATCACTACAACCTGCATGATTAACTTTAATGGAGTTCGACACATGAAAATAAAATTTACTCACACTTATCATTTACAAGACAAAAACAACATAATTAAAAGTGAAATAATTATCTATCTACTCTATAGTCCCTCGAGTGGCCAACTATCAGGTGCTCCTATGCTTAGCTCAGATCACATAAAATTTGTAACTCCAAGATTAATCCATTCAAAATTATTCCATTCACAACACTTAACAACTCAAAATGAGTCAAGCAAAACTTGCTTATTCATATTGGAAGTATAATTCAAAAACATAGTTTAGAAACTCATTACGACAACATAACAATATCTTTCCATTGTATCATTGCTTCTAACAATTACACACTTATACAAAAGCTTCTTAACATAATCCTATAATTCAGTTGGTAAAGATTACCACTGAAAATGTCTTTAACTGAATTTAACAAAATAACAGACTTAAGTCTATAACATAAAACATGAAAGAGGCTCGAAGTGAGCCATAAAGTCTTTCAATAGAAAATAACAAGAAAGCTAAAAAAACTTGATCCACCATGCATCCCTTAGAATTCTGGTGCCTATTCTTCTGGCACTTGTCTTCAACTATCTTGAAGTATGCGTTGAATCCTCCTAGTTGAGCATGATGACTGATTATGCATGAAAACTTGTACATTACTTTAGAAACTAAACCATTAAGTTAGCGCGGGTTAGCTTATTTCAAATAATTTTAGAAGATAAAGATTATACACCTTTTCACAAAAAGAAAGCATTTATTAATCCTAAAGACAATAATTGGAAAGGTAAAGGTGGATATAAAATATGACGAAGGGTATTTAGTTCACTTATATTGATGAGGTTATTTTTACCTCATCATTTCCTCCCCTTCCTAAGCTCGAGCAGGTTCTCTTGCTCTTTGTTGTGGCCCCTATCCTACATTTCCCCTATTTCCACTATGTTCTTCATATTTTACACTGAGATCTTATAAAAAATTTGCTTATGTCTCTAGATCTTCAGGCTCTCTTAGAAAACCCTAATGAAGTGTAACCGTTTCTTTCCATCTTTCAAAATTTTCAAATGTCTGATTTATGTTGACATGTAATGCAGGAGGTGGTGAAAGAAGCAGAGGAGGTATGCACCTCATGCCAATCCAATCAATTTTTAGTTGCGCTAGGATGTCAGCCAAGGCTAAATCTCTTCTATAGGACCATTTGATGTTAAGAGGTGAAATTACCTCTCTTTTCTTAAGAAACATAGGAAGAAGGGTATATCTTTCTTCACATGCATGCCAGGCTCTCCCTATCATTTTTGGCCCCTGATCTTGAAAATGGTCAAAGCAAAGCCTAAGGTTATTGTTGTACTTACTTTGTACAACTTCTTTAAGTTTATTACCCAGGAACTGTGCTTTAAAAGAAAAAGGATTTTTGTGAGGATATCTCATTTGTAGCCCCACAGTTTTCTTAGCCTGTAAATATTACCTTGAACTTTCTTGCCATTATATTTGATTGTGCATGGTGGATAGAAACAATCTCAATTAAACTTCACCAACAAAGAAATTGACATAAAAATATGTATATCTTTCTACAAACAAATTATGAACAAAAAATTCACATAACAAATCTTGCTGATCTGGAGTTGATTCTACAAGTATTTTGACAAATTTTTTGTTATCAGGGTCATGTGGCTGGTTATTGTAGATTTTAAGTAATTTCCATCTCAAGGTTTGTTCATTGAGAAACATAAAATATAGCCTAGATGGTCTTTTGCAAGCCAACAATAATTCACCTATCTAATAAGCATCCTGCTTAGCTCTATACACCCTGTCAAATGATTCTTTAAATAAAATCAACTCCTTTTTCAACCTAGCATTTTCAATATCCATCTCCTTCAGAAAGTAGCACCTCTCCATCCATTTCATTAGTAATGGAGGTATGTGTACCTGGAACCATTCTATTACAATCGGTTTGGTTTATGTTCCCTTAGATTCCATTATAGGTTTGGTATCACTTTTTTGCAGATCCTATTCTAACTCAAAAATTCTACTCATAGAAGCATTAAGTTCAATTTTCTATTTGTTCCTTTCTTCCTCAAAAGAAGAAAACATTTGCATGATTTTTGTTTTCAAACTATTAATTTGTTCATCTTTCTTAGATATACTAGACACATACATTTTATCTTCATTATTCTTCTGCCAAATTTGAAATTGTAATTGTCCAATGACCTTTTCTTTTTGTTCCATTTGTATTTTCAAATTTACAATTTCTTGATCTCTTTTTCTTATAATTGCAATATGTGCCTCTATTTCCTCCCACTGCTGGCTAATTTGTTCCTCATTTCCTTGAAACTGATATTTTAATTCAACAATTTATGTTTTCAATTTTTCTAATTTCACTCCTCTTTGATTAGATTCTTCATCCCTTGTATTATCAAAAAAAGGTAGATTGGGGATTCCCATATTTACATTTTCCTCATAACTAAGTACATTCCCTTTTTTAGACACATCAAATGAACCTGGCTCAACAATTCTATGAATAAAGGAGGACAATCGTCCCACAATATCATCCTTAATATCCACAAAATGTGGCGGCTATACCCTTTCCTCTTCTTTTTCTATTGGAGATGATAGATTTTGCAATTCAACCTAGGAGATTGACTAGCTTGTTGATTACTTTCCTTTATTTACTCCTCACCATGCTGAGTATCAATTTCCACTGTTCGTGCTTTAGTCTTAGGCTTCTTATTTTTAGAGGCACTTAATGTGTCATAAGAAACAGTTTCACTAGACTTAGCAGATAGTATTTTTCTTCTTTGTAAATGAGGAGTTGTCTGTGAGTTTACTTTGGTTTGCTTCTTCCTCTTATGAGGAATCTCTTCTTCTTCTTTGGAATTTACAATTTCTATATTTCTTGGTTGTCCTGGGGTTTCTGATACATCAAGTAAAGTTTCCAGCTCATTGCCACCAGGAGCTGTTGAGGTCTACTGAGATTTAGGAGCACCTAAAGCTTCAAAGGAAGGTTCTAAAAATTGAACTACTGGTTTGGATGACCCTCCCTCTTCAAGAGGTCTATTAGACTCCACATTCTCAAATCTTTGCAGAAATTTCTGCCATTTATTCTTTGGGTTCTTGCAAAAATGGTACTTGCATATTAATTGAATAAGGTCGTGGTGTTTGAGCGGCCCCGTACCAATTTTATACTTTTCTATCATACTAGTAACTGAATCACACAAGAATGTTGACACATTAACCCTAGAGAAGGGTCTTTGGTGCCATGGCACAAATGGGTAAGCAACAAAAAAGGGGGACCTACTACCGTTGCTACTTGTCTTTCAAAGGTAAAGTACTTAATTATCCAAGCTACGACAGTTCTCCAAGGTTCAGGAATAGACATTCTTTGGAAACCTTTATTTTGTCCTCTAGTGCTAATAGTTACCAGAGGTTGAGGTTCACCTTCTCTATGAAACAATTCTACCATCCTCTGATAAGTAGTTTGTGTAGTTTCAATCAAATTAATGCCTCCATTCTCAAGACTAGAAACTAAGAGCAAGACACAATACTTTGAGAACAAAAAATATTAGCCAAATGGGTGAACTAAGAGCAATGATCTATAACATGTAACAAATAGACCTATAATCCAAGGGATAATATATAGATGATTAATGTTATTTAAAGAATTTAATTTTAAGATTATAGTACAACTAGTAAGAGAAAATCAAGTTCCTAATTATTTATCAATAATAGACATAGGAGAGGACCAAGGACCCATAGATGATGTGTTACTTGATGTATACCTATTTAGAGTAAATGTGGTACCATTGGATTTGAAAGATATTGTAGAGATATTATCAATAGGGGAATTTTTAGATGGAAGTATAAAAGAAGACATGAATAGGTTATTTAGACATTCATTACCTTCTACATTGATTGAAGGGAAACTCCATATTCTTGGAAAGGATGAGGTAATTAGGATCTAATAATACTTGAGCATCAAAGAGGATATTTTGGGCAGGCACACGAGATGATATATAGTGGTCACAATTTGGGAGATGGACTAGGTAGGAAGGTAATATTGGTTTGTCTATGGTGGCCAACACTTAAATATGCACATAGGTATGCCGAGAAGTGGGATTTATTTCAAAGGGTAGGAAGGATTATTAAAAAGAATGTGATTCTCTTGTGGCTAATTTTAGCATAAATCTTGTTTGAAAATGGGCTATTAAATTCATTAAGACTATTGAACCCTTGCACTAATGGGACTATTGAGCCCCTACTCATAAGTCCCATGCATGCTTTAAAAGAATTATAATTGAATAATTACTAGATGGTTAGAGGAAAATGATACTAAGGATTTGTATTGCCAAATTTTTTTACAAATGATAATATCATGTAATAAGTATGGGTTCCCTTTAATAATTATAAGTGATCAAGGCACTCTTTGTGAACAAGACAATTTTGGAACTTATAGAAAATTTTATGATAAAAAATAACAAAAGTAGTCACTATCACCCACAAGCCAATGGGGCTAGTGAGAAATCAAATACCAAAAAGAGAAGGAAGTATGGAGGTGAAAAAGATTGTAAATTCATTCCCTATACTACGAAATTAGAGACTCAAGAGACATCAAAACATAAGAGAGGAGGAATGAGAGAAGACATGTATACATTATGGAGTAAAGAGAAAATTACCCATCACATTGACATGAAAGGATAAATAAGGTAGGGAAAATCATAATCACCAACCAAGGCTGCAATAGAAACACAATTACAAATGAATAAAAATAAGAGAAAAGGAGAAGCTATCCCCTCAAAAGGGAGAAATAGACAAAAACAAAAAAGATAAATGCACATTTGTGTAAATATTTGAGGAAAAGGAAGAAAAAGATAAAGCTAAGTTTCCCAAGAAAATGAAATTAGACATATAACAAAGAGAATAGAATAAAAATAGGAAAGTGGAAGGAAGAGAAAGTGCTACGTCCCTTGGAACTATACTATAGAAAGTTTAAACCTCAATAGACATTGGAGATAACAAATATGTATTCAATATTAGCCACAACAACAAAACAAGCTATTTTTATAGCTATCCTAGATTACCTCTTCGATCCCTTACTCTATCACACAAGAAGCAAAGGATTTCCTTATAGATTGATTAAAACAAATCTAATAAAAGAGAAAATATTCTTTCAATGGAGAGTACAAATAAAAATAATACAATGGAGGAATTTGTGGGGGAACGTAAACTATCTCCAAGGAAAAAAGCATAGGTACAATTTCTTTAATATGTGGAGCTAAGTTACAAACAAAAATTGAATACATTGATATACCAACTAGAGGAAACCAAGGATAGATCAAAATTAAAGCTCAAGGAAATCCTATAGTATCTTGGTTAAATCTAAAGTAGTACAAGTCTATCTCTATTATTGATAAAGGGAAAATAAGCATAGGGTTGACAAAAGAAGAAAACAAGGGGAAAGAAAGCACAAAAATAATTGGGAATGAGCCATACTAAAGGATCAAGTACAATAGGTAGAGAGGAAGAAAATATTAAGGAACATGAGCATGAGGTAGGACAAAAATAGATTAGCATGTCACACCATAGGATGAAATTTTGGACAACAGGTTTGATAAAATAGAAGAGATGAAATTCTAGACAGACAAGGGTAAAATATTTATGGAAGAAACAACTATTGGTCCAAATTCTAAATCATTAAAAATAACTCCTATTACTATATTTTCCTTTATTTCTATTAGATATATTGATGGATCAATGAACTCTTGTAAGGTATGATTTCAACTATCAAGGTCAAAACCTAATCCATTTCCTTGTTATCTTATCTATTGATAGGTAAAGTCAAATTCTTCTCCCCACCTAGAGAATAGATACCTAAGGATCAAGTGATCATCGTCACATTGCCATCATAGTTATTTAATTCAATGGATAAAGTCAAAGAGTTTATTGCTCAGTAGAAGCAACTGCATCTAGTGGTCACTTTGGTGCCAAAATTTCTTACATATACACCATTAGGGCCACATGTGGGTTTATAAAAAAATTACCAATATAGCAATTTAATATTAGAAATATACTACAAAAGAATGCTAGAGAGTGCATGTTGACACAACATATGGCTACCAATGAGACACTAAAGAAAATAACAGTAGACTTTTAATCACAACTTCTAAAAATCATTTTAGAAATTTCTTTATCTTTGGAGCAACAAGTGGAAATAGTGCTTAGTAGATTACTCATAGAAATGAAGAGTTGCCCGATGAGCACCAAATATGAGAAAAAGTAGTTTACAAATATTAGAGAAAAATGTACCACATATCATATAGAGATAAATAATGAATTTAGTGCTCAAGATGGAGGGGAAATTTCACAACATAAATACAC
The DNA here is from genome assembly GCA_007115665.2 of Sequoiadendron giganteum. NCBI lineage: Eukaryota > Viridiplantae > Streptophyta > Pinopsida > Cupressales > Cupressaceae > Sequoiadendron > Sequoiadendron giganteum. The sequence goes on along the minus strand of CM021107.1, from coordinate 421,566,417 downwards.
TATATCAATATTGCTTGGGTTGGCCTACCTCCACCAACGCCTTGTAAATTTAGATATATAATGTAGAGAACTAGATACTAAAATTATTGGCTCATATGATGTCATGAAAGACTTAGATGGAGCTATTAGGGTACATACTAGGAAACTTCATACTTAGTGCCATTGATTATAGGAGCAAAGAGCCAAAATCATATCTGAAGACAAAATAATTGAGGGAAGTGGTCAGTTTGTAGATAGCTCCAATGATAGGTTTCTTAGTTGATATAGGAAAATTGATAGATTTTATTGGAATTCCTTCTTTGACTAGTGATGGTAATTTTTTATTGATCACAATTAATGGACATGTTCATTGCTTGCAATAGACCACTCTTCAATAGAATTATACATATAATTAGTTATCTAGACTATTTAAAAAAATAGCCTATCTTAAGATAAATTATGATACAATTTTGGACAAATTTTGATAACCTCACATTTTCTTTTTAAATAGTGGTAGATAGAGCTAGCTTGTCTTGAGGAAAAAACATAGTTTAAGCTAGGGTATAACATTGGTAGGATAGAGCCGATATTCCATTAGGTTGAAAACTTGAAAGAACAACCTAATAGAAGCTAATGGTGAAAAATCATAAGGGTGCCAAAGGTTGGCCTCAAGATAATACATCCATAGGCATTTCATGAAAATCCAAAGATGTTGCAAGTCAAAGGAAAATCAATGTGGCACACTCAAACAACTTACAACATGTTCTTATCTGTAGAGACTCAAAATATCTTGATTGACATCATGCACTTGATTCTGATTAACTAACTTCAATTCTTCCTTGATCATTTCTTTACTATCCAATTAGTTAAATAATTTGTATTTATTAATTCATCAAAATTCCTCCTTTAATTAAGTAAATCAACTTTATTTAATTAAATCATAATGTTCCTCCTTTAATTAAATAAATCAAATTTATTTAATTAAATCTTAAATTCCTTTGTTAATTAAATAAATCAACTTTATTTAATTAAATCTTAATGTTCTCTCTTTGATTAAATAAATCAACTTTATTTAATTAAATCCTAGTGTTCTTCATTTAATTGAATAAATCAAATTTATTTAATTAAATTACTAATCTACCAATATCCTCTCATTTAATTTAAATAAATTCAAGTATTTAAATCAAATGTCACAATCAAACTAATCTCCTCTAACTTAATTTAGCTTCTAACACTAATCTTCCATTCCTCTAACTTTTGCAAGTTGCACATGTAAATCAATTTATTTGATTTATTAATTACCCTATTTTCATTCAAATATGGTATATTCTTGGAATATTCCACTTATTTCAATTCTCCCTCCCAAAGGACTTTTGTCCTCCAACTTGGCATTAAAGGCTCTTACATGTCCTCTCCTTGAGCCAACTTGGCATTAATTCCTCTTACATCCCCTCTTACACAAGTCACCTCTTCAAATTCAAATTTCACCTACATGCATTTAACATGCAGATTGTTCAAAATGTGCTCCACTCTCCTTCATTAGCATGTTGAGAAGTGACACAATGCCATTGGTCCCTTCTTTAATTCCACATTCATCCTATTCTTCATTCTTCCAACCTTCTTCATTATAAATAGAGGCCTTGTCTATTGTATTTGGATCCACAATCTTAGGCATTTTTGAAGACACAAGTTTATGCAAGCTCATTATCCACAATCATCCATATTTTCATCCAATTTAACATTGAAGTTCATCATCCATAACAAAGTTATTGGCATTTTGCATCAAGAATCTCATATCATCATCAAGCTTATCAAGGAATTGGGAAAGGGCTTCTTTCCACATCAAAGAAGCACCAATTCCCCTATGGGATGTTGGTTTGAGCATTCAAATGAGATTTCATTAGCTTTTATTTGATATTTGATATTGTTTTTTTGTTCTTATGCTTGAATGAATTTCATAGGGAATGTTTGGTTTAAACTTGTTTGAGGACTAATGTTTGTTTGTTTGTCCATGTTTGAGTAGGTCTAGGCTGAAGCATTCACATTTTGGTGCCCACCGTGGGGCCTAGCCCTGTTTTTAATATTTTTCTTGCAAGTTTCGTCAATAGGTCCGTTCATGAATTTCGATGTAGCGCATCCATTGTCCATTTCAACGTGTTGGTGGTGACTTTTGGCACATCAAAGCCCTGTTATATCACATCCACAATCCAGACCAACGTATTTACCTCCTGTTCCAACACATTTACCTCCTATTTCAGTGCATTTGCCTCCTGTTTCAGTGCATTTACCTCATGTTTCAACACATTTACCTCCTATTTCAGAGCATCAAATATACTTTATACATTGTCAAAGACACATATGGAACTACTAATGATGTTTGTAGGTTGGCATCAATGACGATTGCTCTCACATGGGAATCAAATTAAAGGTAGATTTTAAGTTGGAAAAGTGGACATTGAACTTAAAAAATAATTTTTAAATGCTTATTGTAATAAGCCTAGGGCTTCCATTTTCCACTTTTGTTTTTTTTTTTAGGACAACTCACTTCAGTTTTGGGTTTAAAATTAACCATTGATTTGATTTCTTTAAGTTGGTTAAAATTGAACTTAGACACTTACTAGCTTTTCCATTTGGATTAAAATTGAACCAGCAAATTTCACACTCAAATGATTCTATAAAAAGAATCCATTTATTGCTTTTGAGGATTAAAAAGAATTCGTGCTTGTTTTCTAATATTTTTTACAAGCTCTTGCCATCAAATGAGTATGCACTTCTCTCGTGATTCATGACGATCTTGAGAATCAAAAGCATTTTAGTGACATTAGGTTGTCTAAAAGATTGCCTCCACATTTCAAATTTGGGTCTTTAAAATTGAACAAAGCTTGCTAGTGTGAGAAAAAGTCATCGTGTATGTTCCCTCTTTGTTCATGCAAACAAAGATTGATCGAAATAAAAATGTACTTACTCGCTATTGTTTACCTTTAGAGGGACTGCCTTGGTGGGAAAATGTACTCACCCCAAGGGAACGACCCAAGTGGTAATGAGCATAAGCCAGGCTCTTCCAAACCGCTATACAAATTTGTGGTTGCAAGGAAAGTTTGCAACCAACTGAGTGATGCATGATAGCTCTCCCCCAGTATATTTATGATGTGTAAAGCCCTTGTTCTAAGGGTTGGGAGACCTCTTGAGGGATTTTATCATTGTGTCCTTTGAATCAGATGCCCTTATTACAAACTCTTGTGTAGTATCCCAAAAATCCCAATATTTGTTGGCATCAAGAAGTTGGACTTCCAGAGTTGTCCCACACATTTGAGATTCTTTGTAGAGATGAAAAGTTCGTCATGGGAGATTCACGAGAACTGAAGCTTGGATGACCCGAGAAGTGTGTGCCGAGAAAGGGGGAGTCAGTGTGGTCAAGCTTCTAATCATCTGTTCTAAATAAGCACAGCTAGAGAAATCCAAGTGGGAATTCAACAAATATTTTCTTTTCTATCCTAGGATTGTGCACTATTTTGGGAATCAAAACACTTTGCTTGGATCTAAAACCTTGGAAAACAAACATTCAACAAATCATAGGAATTTCAAACCCTTTGGAAGAAAAAAAAACTTTGAGGTGTCCACATGTTACTGCTTGTCCTTAGGGGTTCTTATCCCTAGAAGGCTTCTAAAGTTGGGACATTTCAATTTGTTCCTCCCAAAGTCAACATAGGAAAACTGTGCCTTTGGTTCTTTGATTTCCACATAATGGACCTTGTGGGATGAAAATAAAATTGAGACATAGACATTCAGTTTGAAACTTAAGCAAGTGGTGTGGATGTGGTAAAAGCAATTCATTAACCAAGATTAAATCAATTGAACCCCCCACGTGCGCTTGTAATATTCTATCTTATGGTCTTCCAAGCAAAAAATTCATCTTTTGGTTTGAACTACTCTTAGGGAAAAGCATGTTCTTCACTATCTTGGTCTTGTAAATAAAGTACCTCTTAGGTTCATTTAGGATCAAATCAAACACATCATCCATCTGAAACATTTATCATCCCATCCCACCAAGCAACTTTCTTTAACTTTGGAAACATCATTATCTAGACCTGGGTACATCATTAAACCAAATCAAAATCAACTTGATTAGTTAGGAGTGTGAGAATGCATCCTTTCTCATACCTCTAGTTGAATTAGCACCTCTTTGAACAAGTTTATTTTAAAGATCACATCTAACATCTTAGGGTTTACAAGTTTATTATCCAAATCAAACCAATCAAAATCAAATCCTAAAGTCTAGAATTGATCCAAAGTTACTAAAATTTCAACACCCATATCATTCACCCCTTTCATCATTCATCTCATCACTGGTTCTAAATCCCTTAGAGTTTCACTTTTGCAACAAGGTCAAAAACACAAGAAAAACATGGAATATAAAATTGATTCATACATCATGAGTAATCCAAGTCAACCAAACTATCAAGACCTTACAATACCAATTGATTATCAAAAATCACATTTATACAATCCATACATGGGATCATTATCTCCTACAAACCTCAATGATACAACAAATGTGAGTTTTCTCAATCTAAATTTTGGACCACCTTTCCCTATGGTAGATTTAAATCAAAGTCAAAACCTACAAATCTATCAACCAAACAATCAATGCATGAGTGTTAGTCCAAATGAAATTATCCCACCAAATCAATACATGCCAAATGTGACTATACCAAATACAAGCTTATCAAACATGAACACATCAAATCCACACTTGGTGAACTTTGGGATAAATATGTTTGTGAATCACACCAATTTTGTTCAAAGTACAAACAATATGTTAACAACTCCATGTATTGATCCAAGTCAAGGTAACACCATGCAAAATCAAGGTTACCTAAATCAAAGCAATATGATTCCCAACCACAAAAATGTTCAATGCCCATCTATAATGCAAAATCTACACATCATTCCAAATCAGAACATAGTCCAAAATCAACTTGTGCATGATCCCATACAAATACCACACAAGTGTATAGTCCAAATATGCTTGACCAACAACCAAATCAACTATATCAAGGGTGTCAAGATCAAAATCAAGAACAAATGTTGTGAGATCAAATTGCTATACTTAGAGAATTCGTTGATTCATATCACCAAGAGACATCTCCACCCCAAAATCAACACACTCCCCCTTGGGTTAAACCATGTCATCAAAACAATGATTTGTCTCCACAACCACATCAAGAACAATATATCCAATGTTAAGAGGTCGGATATCAAGATCAACAACATTAACAACAAACCAAATCACCACATCTCCAAGATCAATCACCACATTTCCAAGATGAATCACAACAAGAATCACCTCAACAAGCACAAATCTCACAAGATCACAAACGTGAATACACTCCTTTTGGAGATCCAATCGAATCAGTGTTAAGAAAGATACTCGATGAAAAACTCATCACTCTTCCAAAGGTAAGTGCTTTAAACTCTATCCTAAACATCCCTTGGAATAGGGTGGATTTTATTGTGAGTATCATAGAGAAAATCTTCATAAAACATCAAATTGTATTCAACTCAAAAATCTCACCCAAGACCTTATTGATAAAAAAAATAATAAATGTTGAGGACAATGTTCAAGATTCAACCACTAGTGATAACAATGACAATCTCTCCACCACAACTGTTGAGATCAATGATCAAGATCAATCCATCAATGAGCACCTTGAAGATGTTTTTACCTCATTCAATGATCAAATCAACATATATCGAGTCACTTTTGAATCATGATCAAAATCCACCAACAATACCCGACAATGATCCAATTCAAGAAATGTTAACATCATTGGATCCTATGATTGAAAACATTGACAATCTCTCCACCATAATTGTTGAAAATGATGATCAAAATCTATCTATCAGCGAGAACCTTGACAAACCAATGTTGGTCACTTTATTTCATGTGAAAGGAGGTTTACGGTATGGAATTGCAGGAAATGGAAATTTTGACTATCACATTGGGGATATTACTATTCCTTGTCAATGGGCTCATATGAAATTTAGAATTGAAAGACTTGCATATTTTAAGCTTGCTTAGATCTATTTAAATCTATTTTACCAACTCTTATTGCAGAGAATTTAATATAATTATGCCAACTATTTTGCTTTTAAATATTATTTTTCTCTTTCTCTAGTGCTCTTCATAGATTGTGCAAAGGGATCATCTCATTAAGATAATGCAATGGCTTAACAAAATATAACATATAACAATGGCTTAAATTGAGTTAATTTCTAACAATAGTTCAAGTTAGATATATATATATATATATATATATATTCAGTGGCTTAAATTACTTTTTGAGGCTTGAATATTCTCTAAATAAAAAATAAAATCTTTTGTGAGGTGGTTGATTTTTCACATACGTCTAAAAAAATATTAAGCTTTGTACATAGTATTTGCAGTCCTTGAAAAAAGCAACAACAATAATACAACTCTTATTTGAAATGAATCGAAATTAAGGGGCAACAGTAGTACAACTCTTATTTGAATGGATCTAAAATATTAAATGGTAAATGGAAAAATATATAATTAGTCGATAGACTACATATAGTGTGAGATTTGAGCTTCAAATAAGTCTCACTTGCAGACCATTGTTGAGTCGTTAGAAAACAAGTTTTTAATGATAAACCAACTATCATTGAATGGTAAAAGCCTCCAAAATCTCACTTATCACATAAAAGCCAGATAAATATTTATTTGACAACTAGAAGAGAACATTCTATTTGCATTGCATATGTAGTATTTTTTGTCGATTTGATGAAAAATTTCTTTTTTCATTTGCATTGCTTTATGTTTTAAATCTATATGCAAATATTTCATAATTAGATAATACTTAATTTCTTTAAGGAAAAAATCTAGATTTGTCTAAGTTTATTTCATTCTATTATTTATCATTTATTATTAATTGTTTAATCTAGCCACATGCAACCAGGTCTGGAATTTGACAAGCACCCCTACCTGTCATATAAAACTTTGTGACAGTTTGATCATTTAAATGCCTTTCATTTGACATTTTATGAAAAATATAAATTGTCAAAAAAAATAATTTAGAATTTTTTTATAGAAAATCTTCTATATTAAAATTTTTTTATTAATTTTTATTAATCATACATATTAAATTTTAAAATAAATAAATTTGTATTTACATACAAAGTATGGGACATAGACCATACACATGGACTGAATATTGTGGTATTGTGGAAGGCAAGAATAATAAATTATGCACAAAATGGATCATTAAAAAAGGTTTTAGAAATTCTCATGGGATCGCAAATGGAAAGAGTAGAGCCATGAAACAATGTTAGGAAATTCATTATTACACAAGGGAAAACATGACATATGACAGTCTAATACAATCAATCACTTTTCCTTTGCTATTATTCTTGATGTAATTTACAATCATGTAACATCTAAAATAGGTTATAACGAATCATGGACATAAAATAATAAATGGATAAATGAAAATTTATGTTATTCTAAGGCTATTTTACTCATGCATGCACAAGTGGATTCTCAGGAAAGGGCTTGCAAACCATTTGATAGATTGACTAAGGAAGAAGTGAATAAACAAGAAAATATAGGAAAGGCACAAACTTGTTCAACACAATAAATTAGAGATGATTATTATATTAACCCAACATGTTTAAATACATCTATAGACAAAGAATATAGTCCAAAGATACATTCTAAGGAGAGGGACAACAAAAACAACGCAAATAGTGTGCAAAGCTTGTGGAGTAACAAAAAAATAACAACCCTAAGCTGAGAATTTTGATTCTACAATATGGAGATTTTAACAAAAGACATGGACAACAAGTTGAGAATTGGTATTTGAGAGACAATGAGTCATTGATGTTTCTCCAAAGTTAAATCTACAAGTGGAAGAAAGATAAATCTATAGAAAAATTGAAAGCTTGTCAATCACCTATAAAACACACAAATGTTGTAACTTGTATCTTAAAAAAATGATTTTTTTTTTATGTTAATAGTCATATGAATATCCTATATATATTTTAATAAAATAATGTAAATGATTTTTTTTTTTTATGTTAATAGTCATATGAATATCCTATATATATTAATAAAATAATGTAATTTTTTTTTTTTAATGTTATTAGTCATATGAATATCTTATATATATTAATAAAATAATGTAATTTTTTTTTAGACTGCAGGAATCCGTCGGGTGTTTGTCCCCGTATAAACTGGGTGTGCGCTTGGTAAATTGTTTTTTCATGTGATCGATGGTGCTAATGCGACATGCCCTCTGGTACCATGGGTTTTGGGGGAGACTAGACCTCATGACCTCTTGCCTGCAATAGGGTGCTTTAGCCAATCGAGCTAGGTTCCCTGCCCCATAATGTAAAATTAGAAAATATTGATAATAGTAATAAATCTAAAAATCTTAAATTTACTCTTACAATTAATAAGAATTTTCTAAATTCATATTAAAAATAAATCTTCTTAAAAATATTCTAAAAGTTAAAAAAACAATTTATTCTATTTTCAAAAGATTTTGAATTAATCTATGTTTTTAATAATAAATATTATAAATCATATATATTAATATAAAGCAATGATAACTATAAGTAAAAATTTCAAAATCTGAAATTTATTGTTTAAAATATTTTTAAAATTAGAAAGAATTATATTCCATCTTTGAAAAGATTCTAAACTAATTTATATTTTTATAATAAACATTATATATATAATACCTATAATAATTTTTTACACTTTAATAATAATTTAAAGTGTCACGCAACTATATAAAAATATAGCAATTCAACTTATACGGTCTAATAAAATTTAAAGTTGTAATATACGGTCTAAAATGCAAAAAAGGGTCAAATAGACCATCAAATTCCATGCCTGCATGCAACTAGAATTTGCATGCACAAAAAAGTATTCTCTCACATATTAACAAACATATAGTTTTCTATTGACGTAATCTTGAAACCTCTTTTAAGTGCAAGTGCTAGTCTATTGTTTTTGATAAGATAAGCAACATTTTTAGGGTGTTGTGTCCTTTACACAGAGAGCCCAAAGGGCCAAAAGGAAACATAGTTCAAACAAGAATGAACTAGGAAAGAGTTCATACCTCACACATAAATAGTTGATAGACACTTGTCTAGCAACAAACTAGGACAAAACAACCCCATTCCCAGGGGGGACCAAATTGACTCCCAAAACCTGAGGCCGCGAAACAACAACATAATGAGGGAGTCCCTTCTTTTTTCGTAGCACAACCGACCAAGAAAGCTTGGAAGCATCCACTAAGCGAGGAGAGAGAAGCGGATCCACAATAGCCACCAAGGGCGAAGAGTCATCACGTCGGAGAGATGATCGCGCAGGAGAGGAGACATGATCGATCGAAGGACCAACAGATACATCCAACAAGGTTCGAGCAGGCTCTGACAGAACAATGTCAGTAGAACGAGCCAACATAGGCTCGATGGAAGGGATAGACGAAAGAGGAGTTGGGTAAGACACAGGCTCACGAGAAGACAAAAGAGGGTCAACCTCCGCAGAAGAAACCTCCAAAGGAGGAGAACCCACCGTGAGATGATCTGGGAGAGCATCCTTCCACCAAGTAGCAACACCCTTGCAATGGGAAAGTGGGAAACCAAAGGCCAAATGACCCACAAAGAAGCATCTCCTACACCGAAAAGGGAGACCCTCATAGTCCAAGAGTTGCTTCCAAGGTCTATCCTCCACCAACAAGACTACATCACCATGGAGGGGTTTGGAGATGTCCAAATCAACTAAAATATGAGCTACTGTAGTGTGCCCAAGATCTTGAGCCGTAGAGTCCACCATCAAAACATCCAATGGTGTTTCCAATAGCTTCATAACATGAATCCTCCCAAAACTAGAGAGGGAGATTTGACAGATAGACCCAAATAGGTTTGGTATTAAGTGGCTCTACAAGGGGATTAAAAGAGTGAGACCAAGGCAGTGCTAGTCTATTGTTAAGACAAGTTTATTTTGAAAAATTATAGATATTATGATTGTCAATATTGATACTCATATACATTAGATTAAGAGAGAAATTAGAAAACCAAATATAATTTAAAGCTAAAATCATCATTACAAACAAAACTGCAATAATAATTACAACTAAAGGCATATGCATAAATATTAATGGTAAAGACTGTTCTGAGAAGATAACCCGATATAAAATTTGGAACTAAAATTTCAGACCTTGCAAACAAAATCAAAGTAGATACAAATTGTAAACAAAATCAAAGGTAGTGTGACAAAGACCACTGTAAAAGGAGTAAAGATAATTTTGCTGAAATAGTTTGAAAGAAATATTTTTAATGACGTTCATGAGAACAAGTAGTTTAGGAAACCTTGAACCGTATCCTTAACACATTTTCAAGTTCCTTTCAATGTTGGTTCTTTTATTATAGATCTTGATTAAGAAATCAGTCCTTGTATGAAGCCTTGCCTCTCCAAATAATTTATTTAGACTGTCCACCTTCAAAATATTTTTATACCACACTCTATGATAAAATGCTATTCAATTTCAACTACCTCTTTATAATAGAAAATGCAATTTTTTTTCCAAGGAAAGAATTTTATTTTCATTAAGAGACATTCCTTGAAAAAACAAATCCTTTAACAACTCCCTTTGTGCTGCTCTCGTACCTGGAAATGGTAAGTGTCGCATGATGGCTCCTGTGCATGTGTTATAACCAATGTCAATTCTATTGCATGATTTGCATGAAATAGAGCATAATCTTTATGATATGACAACCCAAGCTCTCAAAGTCCAATGCATTTTCTAGTGTTCAGCTCCCAAAGTATAACAAAATCTACAGAATAAATTTTAACTTACGTTTATCATAACTATAACTTAAATGGCTGAGATCTCAAACCCAGATACTACTGTTGATCTATTCTTGAAGTCACCCACAATCAAACAGAATTAAAAAGGATATGACAAGGCCGTGTAGATGTATTAAGTGTTTGAAAATATTATAACATAACTCCTGCGATAAATGCACTATACAACAACTCAATCTCATTCAACTGAGAATTCCCAATTCCACAAGAAACTGTCATCCAAAGACTACAGGTTTTTATTGACAGTGCACTACATGGAGATAAGAGCTGGTTATATGACTGAAAATGGGCCTATCAGCAAAATAGAGAGGCACAATTAGTCTTTAGAAAAAAAAAGACCATTGGTGTTGTTAGGAAACTTGCAGCCATCTAATGACAATTTCCACATAGCCCAATATAGAGATATATACAAATAAGTAATTAGAATCCACATGCAAGAGAATAGACAACATACCCATCAAAGATGACACAAGATATATCCTGGAAAAACCCTCAAGAGGGAAAAACCCAACCTCCAAAAGCATCCACACTCCATGTATTATTCAACAATGATAACCCATTACAATACATCTGTAGAGACTCCATAAACACTTCTGAAGCACAAGCTATCCATGCATTCCATGTGACTAAGCATGAATCCACACATCCTATGCCATGCTTCAAATCCTCACACATGCACAAGCTCAACCTGCTAACCTGCAACAAACTCTCCAACCCTAAACAACTACCCTTGTGGTTGCATTTATAGATACAAGCTCCCACAAAACCACCAAGTGGTATTACATAAACCATTTGCCCAAAACCATGAACTTACAAAATCATGTGACCCTGCATTTAATATTGGGTACTTTATTATATTTTATTTTTCCCCAATATTAAATAATTACATTTTACAATTAAGTCCCAATGTTACATACAACATAAACTGGCCCCAACATTATAACTCCTAGTGATGCATGTCCATCTAGGTACCCCTAGGTGCACCAAACATATAATAATAAATTAAACATTATAAGCATTATGCAAGGTGTACAACACCTAATTCTAACAATCTCCCACTTGTTGTATACATTGCATAAGGGGGTAACAAGTAAGCTCAAACATCAAGATAATAAACTCCATAGGCAACATGTACCATCCTGGAATCCAAGTGCTCCAAGTGCTCCATCAAGATACCTGTAACAAGAACCAAGGTGACCACCATCTCATCCATGAATGCTCTCATCCTCCACCATGCCAATGCACTAAGATAAGAACATATCCAAAGAGATGTCACACTAATTGTCACAAAGAAGAATAAACCTACCTCAAACCGATATCTCAAAACACAAACACTCAATCCAAAGGTAATGAATATGCACCAGTAGCCATCAAGAATAAATCACCATAGCTAAAATGACACCCACATTAAGTGCCAACACATCCAACTATCCATACCTCCAAGGTATACATAACATAGTAAAATCTTGCCATCACATATCCACCCATAAACTACAATAGCAAACTCCATGTGCAAACCTGTCAAAGAGTGACATACACATCCAGGAGCTCCCACTGCATGGGAAATGTCCAAATGAATGCAAACCTGGAATGAGGGCATTCAACGCGTCGCTTCGTTAACATTCCAGAAATAAGGCACCATCACAAGTGATCAAGGCATACCAAGTCTACTGACAACATCACATAGAAGATGTAAACATGTAGTATCAAGGAACATACACAATGATATGCAAAACCTACAAACCAAATGCCTATAGCATGTCATCCTACACACACCTCTAAATGCCAATCGTGTCAAGTATGACCTCCTCCACAACACCCCATAACAAAATCCATAGCAATATCCAACCATCCAATCACCAAGATCAAACATAACATATGTATCATGTAACTAATCATGAATGTAAGCATATCAAGAACAATAAGATCAAACTCACTATAACCATTCCTAAACCAAGGAAATCAACCCAATGAACCATCTCTTAAACCCAACATGTACAAGGAGATAAAAATGCCAACACTCCTCAAATGAACCCTCCAGAACCAAATATCCATGACTCAAGATACATATCCATGAGAAGACAAATCATAAACATAATGCACTTGAAAGAAAATGGGCAATACCTCTCAAGTGAACCATCGAGTAGACCAAGAGTGGGGAATGAGAATGCTCCTCCAAGATATCCAAGTCATCACGACTCAACCAAGGACACTCTCCTCATAGGTCCATGTTGAACTCATGTCCAACCAAGGTGTAGGCTCCTTAGACTTCCTGCTAAAATCTCATAAAGAGTAACCATCTCAAACACATGTCTCTAATCACAAGAGAACTCAAGCCTCACCTATGTCTCCAAGTATCCATGAGTACCTGTAACCAATCAATCCATACCAAACTCCAAATGCAAAATAGCACCAACATGAAGTAATCAAGTAAATGATCAATGTATCCAATACCAAGAGAACTACCAAGATCAATGTCAAAGCTCCAATTGTATAATCAGAAACCTAAACATGACATCCATGATCTAACCATCTCCTCCTAGGAGATCACATGCACCATAATATATATATATATATATAAACATCCTGGTCTTAAGAGAACATGTACCATGCCAAACTCTAATCTAGAATCAAGAGTGTACCATGACATCATAACAACCACTCTAAACCAAGAAACCATATCCCCAATCATATGAAGATAACCATACCAATGATGCATCCACGTCATTGCCAACAACTCCCACTGAACCATGATACTGAGTCACACATGGCATCGTGACAACCATCCTCTCCATGAAGGTCATCCAGGTCTACACACACAGCTGAAATATCAGTAACATAACAAGTAGAACCAAAATCTCCAAGCCAAGAAGATACCTACAATTGCCAAACTGTCATAAATGTATCCATCTCCACCAAACCATCACTGTCAAAATCTCCCATTGAAAAGTGTAACCATGTAACAAGCTATCATGACATCGTGATACCAATCTCCAAGAAGATTTTTTGCCACAACCTGAATCAAGAACCAATCCAACACCACCAACAATGCATCTGCATAAACCATCATGACATGCCAAAGTCTCTAAAGCACAAGAGGCATCCATGACATCATGATCACCACCAAATGTACCAACAATATCACCCAACCGTGTCCACATATCTGCATAATCATAATCAACTACATAGGTCTCATATCATGACTTTACCTAGTAATACTATCTCATCTCCTCAACATGAAATCAAAACCAGCAAACCAAGTGACTAAACCAAGCCACCAAAATTGAACATGCATCAACACTGAAATATCAATGGGCAAAGACAACCCATATCCAAGTCATAGGTGCAATAAGTAAGTATAGACCGCCTACAACATTGCACAACTTGTAGATACAACAATGCAACATACAAATCCAAATAATACTGATAACCATGTCAAAAAGAGAGAATAATCTGAGATGTATAGATGAGCATACAATGAATCCAATATCAAATCTCCCAAAATCCAACAATCCATAAGTTCATAGTATCACCATAGTCAACATAACTGATAAACAACTTAGATAAAAAAAAGGAAAATAAACCATGCTAAGATAACTCCAAACCTGATCCACTATGTAGTGCTCTAAACAAGCTTTCCATCGACTATTCGAAGTCCAAAATCCAACTCCATATGCACCCGATATGCCCTCTTGAATCTCAAAACAAACATCTGACTTTGACCAAGAAAAACACTATCAAAACTGAAAAATCTGGAAAAATTTCTGATACCACAATGTAGAGCTCTGAGTCAGCTTTCCAACGAGTCCAAGAAGAGCAAAAATGGACAATCTGAGCCCCCTCGAAAAAAAAGTTGCCCAATTTTTCTATATAAACAAATTTTGGTGGATACCACTCCAACATCAAATCCCATTTAATTTTTCAAATATTAAAACTTTAATAGTGGCAGATTTCTCTTTTAATATTTTATAAATTTATGGGGTGGAGGGCGGATGGTTTAAAAAATAGTTTTATTTAACTTTTTAAAAACTAAAGTTGAAAAAAAAACTTCTTTTGGCCTTTTTAAATGTTTTCAACACAAATTTTTAAAACCTTTTTAAACAAACAAAAGAACGACCAAACCACGGTGAAAAAGAAGCATGATGAATACGGTACAGCTCACGCAGGGCATGGGGTACGGGGTCTGCGGATCCCGTACCACCCCATAATTTTCTTTTATTGTTTTTCGAAGACTTTTCAATAAAGAAATTTTAACATGCCGATTTTAATGGGTATCTTATTTTTATTTTTTAATTTTTTAATTATGTTGAAGGCGTATCTTTATTTGAAAAGACAAAGCTAAAATGTCAGATCAATGGCCCAAGTTGCACGAAAAGGGATGGGATACGATTCAAACAACTTCAATAGTTTGATTTTCATAGTTTTCATTGACCGGCTTGGCGTGTCTAGAATAAGATGAAGCGAAGGGGGAGGTCAATGTAGAACTTGGGATCAAAATCCTTGGGGCCAAATGTGGCGAACACGACTCCTTGAACTTGTTGCAGAAAAGATAGCAGAAGGCTTGATGAACAATGATCATCTGCCATTGAAAATTACCTCAGAACGCACCCCTATTCCTCCAATGACCGTAGAATTGCTTAAAATTGACACCGTTGATGTAACCTGATTTGAACTCAAAGATTGGCAACGAATTTGATCCTGTAGGTCCTGCGCATCACGACCTTTAAAGAGGGAAATAAAGCTTCACGTTCAAACTTCAAAATTCCCTTAGCCGTTCCGCCTGTGTACCTTGATTGTGAAGAGATTTCATTCAATTTTGACACACCGTCTGTCAAATAGTCCACATAAAGATCGTACAGTCGGCTGCAATATTGTAACGCTTTACTCTGTTGAGAGTCACTGGGTGTGATAGGAATAAGTTTCCGAATGGTATTTGCTTTAGCTATGCTCCTCTTGATAGCGATTTGACTCATATCTTTAGGACTTCGAGAAAAATTGTGTATGATGCTTGTGTAAAAAGGGATGTGTATGATTTGATTCTATGTCTGTTATTAATGAATATCTGCTGGTGCTAAGCTAAACCAGATTTTGTGCAAGTCACTTATTGGTGAATACCATACAATATTTGAGGCACATAATGCAAATTGGAGGATATAATCAACAGTTCTGCAAATTGCAACAAAGATTGGATGACGTGCTACAAAAGATGTTTGATAATTCAAAGAGGAGCAGTGATGGTGATACTTAGGCAATATATTATATTACATCACATGGAAGCAAAAAACTTAGCATAGACTATTGAGCATAGAAAATAGAGTGCAATAGCAACCTTGTTTCAGTTTTAGGATCCTTGTTTTGCATGTCCAAACTAAGTTGAGGGTACTGAGTTGTAGAAAGGATTGGTTGCAATTGTACACATAAAACTTGATGAGCAAGATGATTCAAAGAGTGACAATGATGATGAATGAGTCTATCACATAGCATGGAAACAAATGAGTAAGCATAGCCTGTTTGAGCTCTGCCACTTGCTTCCTATATATTGCATCATTAAGTATAACATTGCCATTGTATATGAGATTGACTATGTCATATTGTCTTGTCTTGAAACTCAGACATTTAGGTTTTTTCTTTATCTATAAAGGATCATGAATGTATTATTGAATTTTTAATTTATTGATTTGTATTTCAGAATATGTAATGTCACATATAATGTTGTTTCTTATGAATAATCATACTCATTATCTTATATTTTAATTATGTACTTTGTCCACATTGCTATGGTATATTTTGAGAGGATTCTCTATATGTTGACCCCTACTATTCCTATGTCGTTCCTTGAAATTTAGTGAGGCTCTATAGCGTCGTCTCAAACCTACCGCTCATCTCTATTTATCTTTGTACCAAAAAATTGTTAGGACACAATTTTATACTTTATAGATTATTTTAAAGGACATCTTACCCATTACAATAATGTATGGGTAAGACATGTAGAGATTTGACTGATAATTGTTTGAAGGATTGTGTTAGGAGCGTTGAGATTTTTGGGCAAGGATTTGGATTTGTTTGAAGTTTATAACTGTGGACAATATCCATAAAATCATATATTCATATTATATCCAATATATTTACAATTTTGTGCTAATACTTTATTCCCATATTATCTTCTTCATTGTTCTCTTTTTATCGCTAAAATATCTCACTTTTCTATCATTTTTTTCCTTTTATAATGTTTAAGATTATCTTTTCTTTACAATAATTATTTGTGAATTTAAGGCTAATAAAAATGTTAAACAACACATATTCATATCATTTGTTAAAAAACAAACTTTTGATCAAGAGCCAACTGGCAAGTAGATTCAACAAGGATGGTGCCATTACTTTGACAAAATAAAGTAAATATCAGTACAATCAAAACAAGTTGCTTAGGAGCAAATATCAATACAATCAAAACAAGCTACTTGAAGTATAATGTGTTAATTACCACATAGACACATATTGTTATGTATAGGGTCGATAGATAAACTAAAGTCAATAGAGTTCCTATAACAGGATCCTCTTCACGTAAGCATCTAGGCCCGACCTTGTCACAACGATTATATTTAAACAAATACATCCTAAAATGACAACAATAAATTTTAAGTTCATCTTTTATCTACTAACTTGTAGTAAGCTCACCATTTGGATAATGTCTACAATGACGTAAATTCCAGGTTCATCTTTAATTTTTTAATTTGAAATTAAGCTCACAACCTTGACCATGTGTTGAAATAGATAATGAGTTTAGTTGGGCACTCATGGAATTCTCATGACATATTACAGTTTGGGAAATTCAATGGGATGCGACATGTGTGTAATGCCCCACATAATTTGTTCATGAACGTTTTCTCAATAGGGGCAAAGAGATTGATGTGAAAGGGAAGGACTTTGAATAGATTTTTTTTGGTTCAGGGAGAAAAATGTGCCCGAACATGTCTTTAGCATTGATTATGGTCACCTATAAATTGAAGCATTTCTACCTATACATTGGGGCAAACATAAGATGAGCCTATTGGTAATGGAGCATAATTATCTTCCTGATTTAGAGGGTTTTTTAATCATGTTTAGATCCTTGTAACTGGATGCATGATTTATTTGAAGCTATCACTTCTCTATTCAGACCTTTGTTGAACAAACAACATAATTTACTAAATGGCTTGCCAGTTGACCTCATGTACTATACAAATGACTGAAACCAATTTTTTTTCTAATTGATCTTCCACACTTCTTCGGCATACCCATTACACACCAAGGTGCCATTGCTAGTTTTATTTTGCGGGACATTTTTGAAGCGGACAGAGTAAAAAAAAATTCCGAATTTTTTAATTTTTAATTTTTTGACGATTGTACTATTGACGTCCATACGGCCGAATAAGGGTATGGGCAGATTTTTTTTTTGATTTATTTCAGTAACCAAAATAGGTCAAGTTATATATCAAAATTCATCTCTCGATGAGTTTCATTTTGTCCCAGGAGGTCATCTGTAATTTTTCTCCCACAAAATCCTCAAATGAATGCACAACCAAGAAACCCTATTTGCCCAAAATTTTGCACACCCCAAATCTGCAAATTACCCATTATAACAACAAACCCAAAAGCCATAGATCTACATTAAACAACCTGTAAAAACCTCATATCTTTCTTTGTCTTTCATTCTTTCATGCATTGCACAGATTCAAACTGAAGCAATATTTTTTTCAACCTAGGGTTATCCAACCACAATCATAGCTCTCATACCACTTGTTAGGAAAATTGCAGCCATCTAATGACAATTTCCACATAACCCAATATGGAGATCTATACAAGTAAGTAATCAGAATCCACATGCAGGAGAATAGACACCATACCCATCAAAGATGACACAAGATATATCCTAGGAAAACCCTCAAGAGGGAAAAACCCAACCTCCAAAAGCATCCACACTCTATGTATTATTCAACAATGAAAACCCATTACAATACATCTGTAGAGACTCCATGAACACTTCTGAAGCACAATATATCCATGCATTCCATGTGACTAACCATGAATCCACACATCCCATGCCATGCTTCAAACCCTCACACATGCACAAGCTCAACCTACTAACCTACAACAAACTCTCCAACCCTAAACAACTGCCCTTGTGGTTGCTTTTATAGAAACAAGCTCCCACAAAACCACCAAGTGGTATTACATAAACCATTTGCCCAAAACCATGAACTTACAAAATCATGTGTTACACATTTAATATTGGGTACTTTATTATATTTTATTTTTCCCCAATATTAAATAATTACATTTTACAATTAAGTCCCAATGTTACATACAACATAAAGTGGCCCCAACATTATAACTCCAAGTGATGCATGTCCATCTAGGTACCCCTAGGTGCACCACACACATAATAATAAATTAAACATTATAAGCATTATGCAAGGTGTACAACACCTAATTCTAATAGGTGTCATAATATCATAATATTTGAAAACAAATAAGTTTTATAATGTAGTTAGAGGAGAGGTGGTGTCATAATATCATAATATTTGAAAACAAATAAGTTTTATAATGTAATTACAGGAGAGGATTGAGATGATTTATTATTTGAGTAGTCTAATTTCATGTTTATCAAAATCATATGTGGCAATTTTAAAATGCTCTTAATTTTTTTATAGTGAGTAGATGCTTAAAATTTTTCACATTGAACAATGTCAAATTTTACCTTGTCCCAAGTGTTAATTAACTTAATTAATTAATCTATTATCCTATCATTCACTTGTCCTATAAAAATTAAATAAATGAAAATTTATTTATTTATCTCCTCTCTCCCACCTCAAATTCTATTAGCTAGTTAAAACCAATCAATCAAGTAAATCTTTTGCACATACTTAAGTGTGATTAATTTTAATTAATCACACCCTTAATCCCATTTATCTTAAAAAAATAAAATGAAATCTTCATGAACGTTTGATCAAGAAAATCTTCACCCTTCATTTAGTCTATGTGATTCACACATGTGTGAGAAGTCATATATCTTCATATCCCTTTCTCATGTGATCTTTCACAAATGTGAGAGAAAAGACTTATCTTTTTTTCTCTTCCCAAAGTGTCATCACACACATGCGACACTTGTCCCCTTTTTTCTTTCGAATGTGTTCTCACTTGTGTAAGAGGACACTTGTCCAAAATTCTCTTTTGAAGGTGTCTTCACACATGTTTGGGAGGACACTTGTCTTGGCCTCTCTTCCCCATACATCTAGGATTCATCCTCAACTATTGGATTTAGTCAAACAAATACTAGCATTTGGTTTTCCTCAATCCTTCCATTTTACAAATCCATCAATCTAATGATGCCATTTAACATTCTCTCATCTCTTCAATCCTTTCATGAATCCTCAACTATTGATCTTGAAATCAAATCTTAACCATCCATCCTTCATCTCCTACATCTATAAATCAAACCGTCTTCAAACCATTTGCATTGAGTCTTTGAATGCTAACATTATGTTGTAGGGTTGAGAGCACTTCACATTCATTCCCACATAATCACTAAGCTTGGGTATTATGTTGTAGGGTCGAGAGCACTCCACATTCATTCCCACATAATCACTAATCTTGAGTATATCCACCCAAGCTAGTGTGCAATAAGGAAATTCTTGGAAGGCCATTAGGGTCTACTAAGGATTTTGGGTGCGTCATCTTTTTCATCCATGTGTGTATAAGAATACAAGGTGTAAGGCTCATTTCTATTATTTGTGTATTTGTTTCTTTCTTTTTTTCTTGTACACATTTTGGCATGCTTGATATTTTATTTGAATTTGATGCATTAAAAAAATACATACTTTAATTAGCATACTTTTTAAAAATAATTATTGTAGTTTTGTTTTATACTTAATATAGTTTCCTTTTTAAACCAAAATAAAATAAAAATGATTAGTTAGTCTTTTCTTTTGATCAACTTAGTGTTTACAAATAAAATAATAAATAAATAATAATAATACAAAAAAAAAAAAACAAAATAAACAGATAAGCATTTTTAAAAAACTACAAAAAATGAGAGCTTTAAGTTGGAAAAGGGTGTGGGCTAAAAAGCTTGTGCACCTTTTTATTAAAAAAAAGAAAAAAAACAAAAAACCTAACCTAAAACTATCCCCTAGTCCCCCAACCCTCACTAACCCTCTTGCCTCCCATCCCCTTCCCATCTACTTGCACACCTTGTCCCATCCCCACCTCTCCTCATCTATCCCCATTGGGCACTCTCCTCCTTACCTCTTCTTGTCTTTACCTCCTCCCTACGATTCCTCCCAAGCCCAACCCATGCCCTACTTGTGCCTGACCCATGCCCACCATGCTACCTATAGACACCTAAAATTTTCTCATCAACGTTGATTATTTACTCTATAATTGCTCAATTATTTGATTTTTACCATATTATTAATTAAATAATATTCAATTTATTGAATTAACAATTACCTTATTACATCGACTTCATTTCTCATTTAAAATCAACTAATTCCCCCTTTTCTATGGTTTAAATTTAGGTAAATAAATACCTAATATTTATTTACTTAGACCATTTCATATCCCATCAAAAAATTAAATAGATTTTTATATTTATTTAATTCACTATTTTGTCTAATTCTAATTAGTCATTTAATTAATCACCTAAACACATTCTTAATTATTTGCACATGTCCGATCAATGATTAGTCAAGGATTATTTGACCATTTCCCTATGTAGACCCACTTGAAATGATGTTACATCTTGTCATAAATTAGGGCATGGAATAAATCCTTTATTATTCCAAAATCCTATCTTTTAGTTCCTCCTATGTACTTGAGACATGAGACTTGTTTAATTTTAAATTCACCCCATGTATTAGGCATGGAAAATTTCTCCAACAATCCACTTTTGGAGATACTTCCAAAGCACCTCAAGATCCTCACCATTCACCTTTAAAAAAAACCTATCTCCCACCATTGATCCTCCATCAATCTTGAACCATCCTCACTAATCCAAGTGTGCCATTTGTTGCCTCTCCATCCTCCAATTTGTCTCATGCGATATTCATATTCAATCCCCATCCTCTATCCCTTGGGTTCAAATTCTATACATTGGGAGCCCCCTCGCCATTTCATAACAACTATTTGAATGTAATGTTATGATGTTTCCTTGATCACTTAACATATCAAAATAAATTCATCAAATCAACTCTTTGAGCACATCCACCTCATGTTGGTGCAACAAGGAGACATAGCTAAATTAAAATTATATGATTTTATTTTGTGTTTTGTCTTCTTAAGCCTTAACTAAGTGTTGCATTTGATGGTGAATTGAGTGGTTTAAACTAGTTTAGGTTGTTCTTTCAACTTCACTTTTTTATGCACACATGTTTAGCACACCTGATGGGACCCATTTCCCTATTACTAATCCACTCCATGTGTTTTAAAGCATTTTCCATTTGCAAGTTACTATTTAGCGTCTACATTATTTTCCATAGCAGTTTCATCAAACACATTATCTAATGCATTTTCACTGGTCTTTAGCCATTTAACATTTAGGTTTTTAAAGGAAATTGGTTTTACAAGGTGTTATAATACTCAATTGAACTCACCTTTTTTGTCTTGTAGGCCTAATCAATGGTTTTCACAGGTTCGTATTGCTTTTGACATTGTCAACATATAATAATGTATTTGTCCATGTTTCAACGGTTACGTTACATAATATGGCATATACATTTTACACTTCAAAATCACCTTTTTAACCATTTTCCCTTAATTCTAACTCTTAGATTCAAAAAAAATATAGTATGATTTTTAATAGATACATAGTGTTTCTAGGTATATACATAGTTGGATTATATATATGCAATTTTTTTGATAGAATCGAGCATTTTATAATGAAAACTACCCCAAAATCACTTGAAACCACCTATCATTTTCCCAAACCACTATTTATAATTATTAAACCATGCCTTTCTAACCCAATACTATGGGTTTATAGCCTAAATTTCCAACTATAATTCCCAAACCATGCCTTTCTAACCCAATATCATCGATTTATAGCCTAAAACACTATTTTATAATTGATACCATGCCTTTCTAACCCAATGCTATGGATTTATAGTTAAAACCATTGATTAATAGCCAAATAACACACATAAATTATAGTTAAACTACTATATCATAGCCAAAATACCACAAATTTATAATTAAAACCATCAATTCATAGCTAATTAAACAATTTTTTTTTATTTTTAAAACCACCATATATAACTTGAAACCACTTTTTTTGGGTTAAAAATTACCCTTGTTTTATTAAAAGCCCTCCCCATGCCTCAAAATTGCCAAATTTTAAATAAAATTATGGAATTTTCTATGCAAAATCATCCATGACTTGCAAAACCTTGGGTTCATTTGCCTAAATTGCCTTTGAACACTCAAAAACATCACACAACCTACCTATAACTACTTATGTTAGCAAGAAACAATTAGAGCAGTTGATATGATTTTTTTTCTTAGAATTCTTAGCTCTTTGTCACTTTAGTGACTAGGAGTTGTAGCAGCCTTAGAGCCTATGGTCCTATATGCTTTTGGCCCCCAGTCATGACTAACATGCAGGGGCCTAACCTAGTCCCTTAGGCCTTTAGCCCCCCAACACCGATTTGACAGTCACCTGGCCGATAAGGGTTAGACCCCATCCTCTTGCCTATTTTGAAATTTAAAAAAGAGGCACCTTTTGTCAAATGCACATAACTTTTGCAATACTAATCAAAATTTCAAAATTATATAGTCGTTGGAAAGCTAACTCAGAGCTCTACGTAATGAAGAAGATATTTTTCTCAAAGTTCGTTATAGAATTTGGGTATAATCATTCAAAGTCATCTCTTAATTTTAAGAATTTAAACATTCATAACTTTTGCATATGTTATCAATGTTTTAGCAATTTTTTTAAAATGATTAGAAAATCACGAAGAGTCTATTTTTGCTATTTATTTTTGTATAGGATTGATTTTTTTTTTGTATTTTAGGATAACTTTTGGATGTAGGCCCTTTTAATGTGTCCAAGACTTTTGTCCTTCAAACTACTAACTTGGTGGTTTTGCAGGACATTTTTTGAAGATTTGATTATAGATTTTTTTTTTTCTATTTGTTTGGTCTACTTTTGTTTGTTTACATATTAAAAATTGGGTCAAAATTAACTTACACATTTTGATTTGGGTTAAAAATTTATGTGTCTTTTAATTTACAAGGCTCACTTACATATGCTCTCCTCTCGCACCCTATGATGATCTTGAGGATAAAAAATAATTTCCATATTGTTTTATTTTTAGGGAAGCTACCTTGGAAGACATGCCTTATCTATTGGAGTTAATTTTTAAGCAAGGGCTGAATTGAAATACATGCCTCTTGGAAGATAATTTTTACATCTAAGCTAAGCCCCCAAGAACTTTGTAACATGGGGAAGTGAAGGGGAAGAGTGGGTTGTACCCTCTACTCTAGGCTATTTGGCATTGTTCACTTCTAAATTCATGGATTAGGCCTCATGTACCTTTGTGGTATATTGAGGATTCTCTTCGAATACCTTGTAAATACTAGATAAGACCTTTCAGTCACCCTCTTGTGGTGCATTATATAATAGTCTTCCAAGAAGTTACAATGCACTTTCAAGTGGTTGAAGTAGAGATCACTTTGGCAAAGGCTTAAGCCTCCAAGGTAAGGGGTGCATAGGTGGTACATGACCTTGTATTCCATAGCTATGTAAAACCTTGATAGATGGTATTCTATTGAGCCCACAAGATGTATCAATCCCTTATTTGAATTATTTTAGGCTTATCAGTTGTGTCTTCTTGATTAAGTGTTGCATATACCAAGTGTTTGTAAACCTTACCTTCCAACTCAATTGAGTTTAGTTTTTGATTTTTTTTTTCTTATTTGAAAACAAAAAATCCTAAGTGGCATCCTTGAAACAAAAAGTTGAAGCCAAATCTAGGATAGCCATTACCTACAATCTTAGTGCTCCATCTATTACAACATCATGAATGCATTCATCCTTCATATGATGGCGTGTGTCAACAATGTGTCTCTTGGATTACTACATGCTATTTGTAGCTTCTTTGTTTGTGTGTAAATTCATACATACATGAAAAATCGTCATCATGATCCATTATATCATGTTGCATAATGCTAGTGCTACAACAAATAATAGATTTATCTTTCTACATGAAGTTACTTTTACAACATTTATCCTTTATCTATTTTTACCATTTACCATAATTCATCATCTTAATTCCATTTACCCATCCCATTTTCATACAATGATGTCTCATCATAGTTGGAATTCACCCTTGTGATTTATCATCATCAATCATGTACACCCATGCAACCTAAAATCATATTATTCAAATCATATCAAAAACATTGAAATCAAATTGTACAATTCTCATTCATGATCATTAGATCTATATACATGGCGTGTATATCATCCCAATATTATTTCTCCCAAGTAATATTTTATCCATCATGTGGCGCAGTTTCTTATCATTCTTTATATTTTCAAGAGACCTCCTAGGCTCCATTTTCCCTAACATCTCTCTTGAGGGGGCATCACTTCCATCATTATCCTTGAGTGACTAAGGTAATATACATTGTATCTCCATCCCATCCTAAATTTTAGTCTTCTTTGACACGAAACCACTTATTCATGAAATTTTATCAAAGAGGGGGGGAATATGGATAGCTAAATATTTCCCTAGTAAATCCTTATCCTGATTGACCAAATACATCTCTTAGTCAAGTCCCCTTCACCTTATAATCCCCATGCAATTAAAATATATTTTTTATTTAATTAGTCTCTTTTCCATCTCACATAAATAAATAATTTTATTATTATTTACATCTATTTTTCATCTCACCTATGGCTAAAATAATTAATTATAGTTATATTTTCTCCACTAATTCCAAGAATAAAGGACACCTAAGAATGCTTGTCCTCATGGTTCCAATATTCTCTCAACTAATTCTGATGCATATGAGATCAAGGGACCTTATTAGGTAGCCTGATCATGCAACCTAAAACACACTTTCACACATGAATTCAAACAATATGATTTATTTTCTTTTCATAATTTTATTACGTAGGGTTTTCAAGAGTTTACAAAACACAATGCACACACCACCATTAACATGTTATAGATTGGCCTTATTCTTCAACATAAGGTATATTCCTTCCCAAAGGCTCCTAAAATGAAGACAATGATTCCTTTTTATCCATTGGTGGATAGGAAGTTAAATCAAATCAGACCTTGGCCATTATAGCAACCAAATCAATATAGAAACACAAATTTTAGTAGCAAGTGAAAGTTCTACAAACCAACAAGAAGTGAAAGTTCTGCAAGAAATAGAAGTTCCACAAACCAATAGTAAGTGGAAATTTCATAGGAAGTAGAAGTTCCACAACTAGTAGCAAGTTAAAGTTTTGCAAGTTTAATTCACTATTGGGTTCCTGCAAATAGAAAGTTCACTTGAATACCTTGAAATTTATACCTACTAATGTCACAAATACTTTATGTTGTCTCTCGCATGAAGTTTCATTTGTTATTGAACTGAACCTTTTGATTAGTGCACAAGTGTTTAGTTCAACTGTATTTTCCCACAAACTCACTTGATCGCAAGTTACCCACAAACTCCAATTGGATATGAAGTTCCTGAAAAGGTTAGATAGGAAAGAAGTTCCCACAAAGCTAGTTGGTCACATGTTTCACACAAATGTGGATAAGTTCATTTGAATTGATTGCATGAGGAGAAACATATTTGGTTCAACACTAAAGTCTCACAAATCTAGTTGTAGTTGAGAAGTTCACAAAGCTAGTAGCATACTAAAAGCTCGCAAAGCCAATAGTAGACAAAAACTCGCAAAGCTATACATTTGTCACATTTTTGATCAATTTTCATCAACTCGAAATTGTAGATACCCATTAAAATCTTCTACCAGACAATGTCATTGTTTTTTCCAAATTGCCTTTAAAAATATTCTTGAAGTAACAACTCAAAAGCAGCAGAAACAAAACAAAAATTAACTGAATCTTAGAAATATTTTTGGTTGATGCAAGATTTCCCTTGCACCCAAGATGCTCATGCATCAAATTCTAAGAATAAAGAATTCCTAAGTACACCTGTCACTTATGTCTCTCATGGTTGCAACCACTTACTAAATTTGGTAAATGCATCCTAGCCCCTCACATTCCAACCAGAAGTCAACTAGGAAAGTGGAAGGAAGAGGGAGTGATATATTCAAAAAACTATACCACATAATGTTTAAACCTAGACAAACATTGGAGATAACAAATATACATTCAACAACATATGTGGCAAACAAATAAGACATAAATTAAAAACCATCTTGGATTACCTCTATTCGAGCCCTTACTTGATCACACATAGAACAATGAATTTCCCAACAAATTTATTCTAACAACTCTAGTAGAAGAGAGAAGAGGCTTTCAATATAGAGTACAAACTGTAAATAGTGTAATGAAGGAAATTATGGAGGAATTTAAACTATCTCTGAGGAAAAAAATATTGGTATAATTTCTTCAAGATGTAGAGATTAGATCTAGACATAGAGTGGATACCTTACTATCCTAGAACTAGAGGAAACTAATGACATATTAAAAAATAAAGAAATCATTGCCACAAGGAAAGCTTATCGTACCTTGGTTCAATCTAAATAAGTATAAGTTTCATCTTAATTTATTATTGATATAGGGAAAATAAACATAGGGGTGATGGAAGAACAAAACAAGGGGAAATAAAGCACAATAGAAGAAGTGAGAATGGGACATATTGAAGGATAAAGGACAATAGGTGGAGAGGAATAAAATCTATAAGAAAATGAGTAGGAAGTAGGAAAATAGATAGATCAACACATCCCACCACAAGATGCCATTTCAGACAATAGGTTTGACAAAACAAAAGAGGGGAAATTATGGCTAGAAAAGGGTAAGAACATTATGGAGGAAATGAATAGAGAATAGACACCAAAGGCTCAAGTGGTCATCACTCAATTGTAATCTTAGATATTTCATCCAATGGATAAAATCAAAGAGTTTATTGCTTGGTAGAAGCATTTGCGTCTAGTGGTTATTTTGGCATTGGAATTTAGCACAGATACACCATTAGGGCCACATATGGATTTATCACAAATCTCACCAATTCATCAATTTAAGATGGGAGATATACTATATAGAGCAATACTAGAAAACACCTATTAACACAATACACAACTACTAATGAGACACTAAAAAAACCTTGATGGTAGAAATTTATCACAACTTTGACAAATTAGTGTAGATTCTTCTTTACCTCTAAAACAACATGTGGGAATAGTGAATAATGGATTAATCATAGAGATGAAGATTTGGGATGAGAAAACGGATAATTTTAAGGACAAAATTTGGTAGAATATGAGAAAAAGCAGCTCAAAAATATCATAGCAAAATATGTTGTAGCACATATAGAGTTGAATACTAAAATTGAAAACATGAAGGAGACATACAACAACATAAAATACACTATATCAATATTGTTTATGTTGGCCTACCTCATCAAATCCTTGAAAATTCAAATAGATATTTTAGAGAAAATATACTACAAGAATCTAACTCATATGATACCATGAAAGACTTTGATATAGCTATTAGGGTATAGATTGAGAATCTTCATACTTAATACCACATCTTATAATATGAAAGAGCCAAAATCATATATCAGATCAAACAATTGAGGTAAGAAGTCAATTTGCAACTAGCTCCAATGTAATTCTTGTGTCTGATGCATAAATATTGGTAGATTCTATTGGAATTTATTCTTCTATGAGTGATGAATTTTTTTTACTGATTGTAATTAATGGGAAACTCCACCACTTGCAATAGGCCACTTTTTAGTGGAATAATAAATATAACTAGTTGTAGAATATTTATAAATATATTCGACCTTAAGATGAATTGTGATACAATTTCAAATTTTGACAACCAACTCACATTTTATTTTTGGGTAATGTCAGATAAAGCTAGCATGTATTGAGGATAAGACATGGTTTAAGTTGGAGGATGATGTTGGGAAGACAAAGCAAATATATCATTAGGTCGTAAAATTGAAAGAGCAACCTAATGGTTGAAAACTACAAGGGCACTAATGATTGGCATAGAGATAACACATCCTTGAATAACACATAAACAACCAAATATATTACAAGTCAAAGGAAAAATAATGTGGCACACTCAAATGACTTGTGACATGATCCTATATGTAATGAAGCTATGACAACATATATGTGCTACACCAAGATGGTCCTGTAACAAAACACAGGAGAGAGCATATAAAAGAGATATATGTGAGAGCCTTAATTAAGAGTAGAGCAATGAGAGAAGAGAAGAGAATAAGATATTAGAGTGAAATATGAGATGTAATGTAATGGATATATAATAATGGATTGTACGATGACATGATGAATAAATGAGAAGTCTATGGAGATTATGTATGTATGAATGGTGTATAAATGTATGTTTATTTTCTTGTATTATTTTTTAATTCACACGTATGTTCTAATTCTCTTCCTTATTCATCACACTAGGGAAAACACAATTCTAACATGGAAATAACACAAATCTTTAATTTGCAATTTATTGTCAAAATTAACCCACTTTTTAATTGAAAATATATATGACATTTAAGTGGGGTCTAAGGTGTCTTGAGAGGGCCACTTTACCAATTTGGTTATGTCATTACTATTTGTAAATTGTTTTGACTTTATTGGGTATTGATACATACAAATACAAGAATAACTACATAGCTAGGAGTTGTACATTATGGATTTTTAAGAAATGGAAATTTTGCCTACCACATTAGGGATGCTACTTTTTTGGCTTTTTAGAACTGGCGGGTTTTTATATATTTTAAGCTTGTTTAGATCTATTCAACTCTATTTTACCTCTTTTAATGCACAAACTTAATATACTTGTTTGATGTGTGCATTATTAGAGATATGGACAAAGAGAGAACAATAAGCTTCCTCTAGAGGCCAATGAAGATTATGCTCGTGAGATTGGGTACCTTAAATTTTCCAACTACAAAAGTTATGTAGGGGGATATGATCATCTATTGAATAATATGTGATATCAACGTGATGTGCTTTTCCTTGTTAATGGTACTCTATAGGTTCGAGAGCATGCATTTTGGATCAATATTTGTAACTCCTATTATCAACTTGTGTAGAAGATTGAAGTATTTGTTTTGAAATGATTTTATTAAAAAAAAAAATAGACTACCTTATAAGAATTATAAAATCAGATTATGGAAAAAGCCACAATTTTTGCTAAATTAATGACCTTTGTTAAACTTCTTAGCTGCTTGAAATCAAATTCTATTTTTGATAGTAAAGTTTAAACAATCCTTTACTATTGGAGCATCCAAAACTTCAACTAACAAATAAATAACATGCCGACTACTTACTTTTAAACATTATTTCTTCACAGATTGTGCAAAAAGATCATCTCATTGACAATAATATAACATATAACAGTTGTTAACTTGAATTAATTTTTTTACACCTCGAATTATAAATATATTTTAAAGTGGCTTAAATTAAAATATGCTACTTCTTCCCACATTTTGAGGCTTGAATACTCTGTAAATAAAAAATCAAATCTTTTGTGAGGTGGTTGATTTTTCACATAAAGCTAAAAAATAATATTTGCTTTGAACACATTCCTTGCAGTCCTTGAGAGAGACTGCAGCCATAATACAGCTCTTATTTGAAATGGATCCAAAATTTCAAATGGTATGTGTGATAAAATATATATTCTATTGTTAAGACAAAATTTGAGATTTGGAAGCATAAGAGATCATGATTTTCAGCATTGATACTCAAGTGTACAATGGATTAAGAGAGAAATCAGAAAACCAAATATAATTCAAAGCTAAAACCATCATTACAAACAAGCCTGCAATAATAATTTCAACTAAAAGCATATGCATAAATATTAGTAATAAAGACTGTTCTGAGAAGATCACCCAATATAAAATATAGAACTGAGATTTCAGACCTTGTAAAGAAAATCAGAACAGATACAAGTTGTAAACAAAATCTAAGGCAGCATGACAAAGACCTCTGTCAAAGGAGTAAACATACTTTTCCCCTGAACAAGTTTTGAGGACAAATACAGGGTAGTTTCCTCTCATTAAGAGACATTCCTTGGAGAAACAAATCCTTAACAACTCCCTTGTGCTGCTGCCATACCTGGAAGTGGTAAGTGTTGCATGATGGCTCCTGTGCACGTGTTATAACCAACGTCAATTCTTTGCATGATTTGCATGAAATAGAGCATAATCTTTATGATATGACAGCCCAAGCTCTCAAAACCCAATGCATTTTCTACGGTTCAGCTTCCAAAATATAAGAGAATCTGCAGAATGACTTGTAACGTACGTTTATCATAACTATAACTTAAATGACTGAGATCTGAAATCCAGCTACTGCTGCTGATCTTTTGTTGAAGTCACCCACAATCAAACAGAATGAAAAAGATATGACAGGGCAGTGTAGATGTATTAAGTGTTTATAACAGACTTCCTGCAAGAAATGGCTTATATAGCAGCTCAATCCAATTAAACTGAACGCTCCCAGTTCCAGAAGAAACTGTCGTCCAAGAGATGTTGAGAATTAAGAGCAGATAAAGAAATACAAATATAGAATTTAAACAAACAACTGTTAAAAAAAAAACAACTATATCTAAGCACCATAATTAGGTGGTTCATCCTTAATGACTACATCCATGGAAAAACAAGGCAATCTGAGATTTTATTATGTCTTGTACAGTAGCTTGCAATTACATAGATATTATATTATCCAAAAGATATTTCAAAAGTCTCCAAAATATGAAGAGATAATAGGAAAAATTGAAGAGGCAACAAAGAAGAGTAAGGTCTATGATTGTTGGACTTCACACTTAACAAAAAGACTTTCAATCATTATCTGTATTTTTTATATTCTTTATTAAGAATGCAATAGTGGAAATGAGAGCTGATTATATGACTGAAAAAACACTTAAAATGGGTGTCAATTATTTATATTAGACATCTTTATTAATGATTTTTAGTCAATATTTTTTGTTTTTGACTGTGTAGATTTTTTATTATCAGTTAAGCTCTTGCTTTTCTATTTTGATGATGGATCATGAAGTTTGATCATAAACATTGTTAATAAAAAAATCTATGGTCAAATCTAAAAAATATTGACTAAAAATCGTTATGGACTTTAGAAATTTCATGAGTTTAATCATTATTAGTGATTTTGTTTAGACAATCTTTATCAGCTAGAAAGTTTATAATAATGGGCTTATCAACAAAATATAGACACACACTTTGTCTGAAACTTATCATTGACAAAAAGATGGTCATTAGTGTCATAATATTGAAAAAACTAAGTTTCATAATGCAGCTAGAGGAGAGGATTCAGTAGTTGACTACCCTGATTTTGTCTCTCAAAATCATATGTGACAATTTCAAAATATTCTTAACTTTGTATAGTGTATGCAAAGAGTTAAAGTTATTCACACCTAACCATGTCAAACTTTACCTTATCACAATGATTAATTAAATAGGTCAATTATTTAATTAATTCATCAATTATTCTATCATTAACCTACATTTATTTAGTTACATTCAACCTTATAGTCATATCTTACAAGAGTTAAATAAATGTTAATCACACCCTAAATTTCACTTACTTTTGCAAATTACAACAAAATTTTGACTATCTATTTGATCAATAAAATTCCCACCCTCCATTTAGTTCATGTAACTCTCACACATTTGAGAAATCACATATCTTCATTTCTTTTCTTCATGCAATCTCTCACAAGTGTAAGAGAAGACACTTGTCTAATTTTCTCTTTTCAAAGTGTCCTCACACATGTGTGAAAGGACACTTATATTTTTTATCCTCTCGAGATGTCCTCACATGTGTGAGAGAACACTTGTTCTTAGACCCTCTTCCCCATACATCTCATCCCCAACCATTTGATTTGGTCAAACAGATCCTAATCTTTGATTTTTTCTCAATCCTCTCTTTTGACATATCCTTTAATTTGATGATGCCACTTGACATTCTTTCCCCTCTTCAATCCTCCCATGAATCCCCCACCATTGATTTTGAAAGAAAATTTTAACTATCCATCTTTCATCTCCATCTATAAATAAAACACTCTTCAATCCATTCACAACAAGTGGTTGGATGCTAAGATTATGTTGTAGGGTTGAGAGCACTCCATGTATTCATTCTATCACACAATCACTCATTTTGAGCATGCTTACACAAGCTAGTATGCAATAGTGAGATTCTTGGATGATCATTAGAATCTACTTTAGTTTTTGGGTGCATCATCTCTTTCATCCCTACTAAGTGTTTAAAAATAAAAAATAGAACAAAAATAATGATAATACAAGACAAAATTTGAAATTTAAAAACCTTAAACAAAATATATATATTTTTAAATATTCAAACAAATTTTTTAAAAATAAAATAAAATTTTAAAAGGGGTGCATACTTTAAAAGACATGCATACTGCCTTTATTATTAAAAAAAAAAATTTCTACCTTGTGGCCCCACTAACCCTCACCTCTCCAATCCCCTTCCTAACAAACTTCACACCCCGTTCCATCCCCACCTCTCCTTATGGACCTCACCATATCACCTTCCCTCTCGTCCATTCCCAGAATGTCCCCTCCTCTCCTTGTCTACTTTTATAAAAAAAAAATACTTAAATTAATTTTATTTTTAATAGAATGTTTTAAATTTTAACATAGTTTAATTTTTTAATAATTAAATTTTTATTATAATACTTATTTTCTTTAAATAGGTTTGTTTATATAAATTAGTCTAATTTTCATCCCTAATAGCCAATGTTATATTTTTACAGGTGTTGGAGAGTTACTTCAACCCTCTTCACCATGGGCTAGGCAACTTCTCCCCCTTCACCACACACTTATGTAAAATTGTATCCCTTTTTATCACTAACACTTTGCTTGTAAGCATTTTTTGAAACTACTAACATGTGGTGGTTACAAGTTCACTTATCAAAGGTTATTATTTTGGTTACAAGTTCACGTGTACTTCTCTTCATCTACAGTCTAGCAGTGAATCTCTGTAAAGATGGAAGACAATGGGTTTTGAAGACAAGTCTTGGAGTCAGTAATGGATCAAATTGATTGAATCAATGGATTCTCGTTTTTAGTAAGTAATTTTATGCTTTGAGTTTTATAGTCTAGTGATGAATATCTAAAAAGATGGTAGATGGTGGGTTTTGAAGACAAGTCTTGGAGTCACTATTGGATTGAATTGATTGAATTGATGGGTTCCCTTTTTTAGTAAGTAGTTTTATGCTTTAAATTTAGATTGGTATAAATGGAATTCCTGATTTTCCCTTCCTCTTTTGTTTTTCTCTACGATTGTTCCATATCATATAAAGTGATATGAAGAGATATTCATATCGAGATTCAACTTAGTTGTTGGCCAACGATGACCACTTTCTCTTGCTATCATTCATCCTCACTACTTTATCATTTATATATGGAATCATGGATACCATTAGGGAAATTTCCAAAATAGTTTAACCTTACAACTATTATTGATTGATATGACAGAGGGAGGCGCCATGAACATGAAAAAAAAGGGATTTCTACATATTTATTCACACATTTATTGAAAACTTCAAACATTGAAAGTGGAGGTGTTAACCGATAAAATGGTTTGCATGATGAATGTGTTCATGAATGCATCAGAAGATTCTCATTTTAGTTAAATATTTCTATGATGAAAATTGTATATCTTTTTTCTTCAGTTTTAGTTTGAGTCAATTTTGAAGGGGCAT
Source organism: Sequoiadendron giganteum (assembly GCA_007115665.2). Taxonomy (NCBI): domain Eukaryota; kingdom Viridiplantae; phylum Streptophyta; class Pinopsida; order Cupressales; family Cupressaceae; genus Sequoiadendron; species Sequoiadendron giganteum. The sequence goes on along the minus strand of CM021107.1, from coordinate 421,531,599 downwards.
CCTTAGTTGAACAATCATAATGTCTTATTCTTTCAAATCTTGAATTTTGTCTAATCATGAAACCGTTAGCAACAACCTATCACAAATACGACATTGGCTATGCAACCATCACATAAATTTGCAAGTGTGGTCAAGTGTGAATCGTGGAGTGTAGGATGACTAGGTCTGCTAGGCATCTACATACTTACTAGGTCTGACAGACAACAACAATGTGCATTGTGCATAGTGTTCACATCTACGTGTACTTCTTTTCAACTATAGTATAAGGATTTTTTGGGGCCCACCTTCCAGATGTGGGATCCATCACACAACAGTGTCTTTAGTTTCCCCTAGTTGACATTTTATTCTACACTGCAATCTAGTAGTGAATCTCTCTAAAGATGGTAGACAATGGGTTTTGAAGAAGACACATCTTGGAGTCACTATTGGAATCAAATCGTCTGAATCGATGGATTCCCTTTTTAGTAAGTAATTTGATGCACTTTGAGTTTAGATTGGTATAAATGGAATTCCTTAATTTTTCCTTCCTCTTTTTTTGTGCTTTGTGATTATGACATCTCATATAAAGTGATATAAAGAGATATTCATATCAAGATTCTTCTCAACTACTGGTCGGTGATGACCGTTTTCTCTTGCTATCACTCATCCTCACTAGTTTATCATTTATAAAACCCAACATGGATACCATAAGGGAAATTTCTAAAATAGTTGAACCTTACAACTATTATTGATTGATATGACAAAGGGAGATGCCATGAACATGAACAAAAGGGATTTCTAGATATTTATCTATACATTCATTGAAAACTTCAAACATTTAAAGTGGAGGTGCTAACCAATAAAATGGTTAGCATGATGAATGAGTTCATGAATGCATCACATGATTCTCATTTTAATTAAATATTTCTATGATGAAAAATTGTATATATATTTTTAGTTTTAGTTTGAGTCAATTTTGAAGGTGTATCCTTAGTTTAAAAACTAGTGTGCAAGTAAGGTATTCTAATATAGATTTTAGAAAGTTATTTGAGCCCTTCTTAATCCCATCTCTTAGGTCATTCCCTTATTAATAAATTTATTATAATGTGAATTCATATTGAGGTTTTTCAAATTACTAAGATGTCAAATAATATATCATTTTAGTATTTAGGGGGAAATAGGGTAATTTGATTAATTATATATAATTATTGAGTGTTGGAAAGCATACATTGAAGGAGGGTGGCATGTTTATATGTGGCATTTCAAATTCTCTATAGATCACTTTGCACAAGTCAATTAGAGGAGATTTAATTCACTATGTTGGCCTTTGTATGGTCATGAAACTATATTTTTATACACCTTGTAGTATTGTATTGTGTCAAAGCATCATAATATGAGGGAACCTTTTTAATTTCAATAATAATGTAGTTAAAAGAGGAAGCGATACTCGCAGTAAAATTGTGCATTTTTAGTAAAATCCTACACAATTAGCGTAAGACTAGTTCTCAAACACTCTTTTGGTAATGCCACAACCCTACCCATGAAACAGGAATATAAGACAGGGGTATGTGTGGGTAAATTTTCAAGTGTGGGCAGGTGTGAATTGTGGAGTGTATGTGGACTAGGTATAACAAACAACAATAATGTTGACAATCATAATGTATTGTGCTTCCGAATCTCGAATTTTGTCTAGTCATGAAACTGTTACCAATAGGCTAGCATGGACACAACATTGGCTATGTAGCCATCACAAAAATTTCCAATTGTGGGCAATGTGTGAATCATGGAGTATAGGTTGATTAGGTCTATTAGGCATGTACATACTTACAAGGTCTGAAAGACAAAAGTAATGTACATTGTGCATTGTGCATAACATTCACAACTATGTGTACTTCTCTTCAACTATAGTTTACAGATTCTACGAGGCCCACTTTTTGAACGTGGGCTCCACCACACAACAATGCCTTTTGTTTTGCCTAGTTGGTATTGTCTTCTACACTACAGTCTAAGAGTGAATATCAAGAAATATGGTAGACATTTGGTTTTGAAGACAAGTCTTGGAGTCACTATTGGATCAAATTGATTGAACTGATGGATTCCCTTTTTAGTAAGTAATTTTATGCTTTGAGTTTAGATTATTATAAATGGAATTCCATTATGTTTTCTTCATCTTCTTTTGTGCTCTTCAATTATGACATCTCATATAAAGTGATATGAAGAGACATTCATATCGGGATTCTGCTCAACTACTAACCAATGATGACCACTTTCTCTCTCTATCACTCATCCTCACTACTTTACAATTTATATATGGCGGCATGGATACCACAAGAGAACTTTCTAAAATAGTTGAACCTTACAACTATTATTGTTTGATATGACAAAGGGAGACGCCATGAACAAGAACAAAAGGGATTTCTAGATATTTATTCATACATTCATTTAAAACTTCAAATATTGAAAGTGGAGGTGCTAACCAATAAAATGGTTTACATGATGAATGAGTTCATAAATGCATCACATGATTCTAATTTTAGTCAAATATTTCTATGATAAAAATTGTATTTTTTTTCAATTTTAGTTTTAGTCAATTTTGAAGGGGTGTCCTTAGTTTAACAACTAATTTTCAAGTAAGGTATTCTAACATAAATTTTAAAAACTTATTTGAGCCTTTCTTGATCCAATATCTTAGGGAATTGCCTTCTTAAAAAATGTATTATAATGTGAATGCATATTGAGGTTTTTCAAATTACTAAGATGTCACATAATATATCATTTTAGTATTTAGGGGGGAATAGGATAATTTGATTAACTATATATAAGTATTGAGTGTTGGAAATCATATATTGAAGGAGGGTGGGGTGTTTATATGTGGCATTCCAAATTCTCTATAGATCACTTTGCAAAATTCATTTAGAGGAGATTCCATTCACTATGTTGGTCTTTGTATGGCCATGAAACTATACTTTTCCAAACCTCATAGTATTGTATTGTGTCAAAGCATCATAATACGGGGGAACCTTTTTAATTTTAACAATAATGTAGTTAAAAGAGGAAGCAATACTCACACCAAAATTGTGCATGTTTAGTAAAATTCTACACAAGTTTCCTAAGACTAGTTATCAAACACTCTTTTGGTAATGCCACAACCCTACATGTAAAATAGGAAAATAAGACAGAGGTTTGCATGGGTAAATTTGCAAGTGTGAGAAGGTGTGAATCATGGAGTGTAGGTTGACTAGGTCTACTAGGAATCTACATATTTATTAGGTCTGACAAACAACAACAATGTTGACAATCATAATGTATTATGCTTCCAAACCTTAATTTTTTTCCTATCATGAAACCATTAGTAGCAGGCTAGAATGGACACAACATTGGCTATGCAACCATCACAAAAATTTGCAAGTGTGTGCAGGTGTGAATCATGGAGTGTAGGTTGATTAGATCTACTAGGCATCTATGTACTTACTAAGTATGACAGACAAGAAAAATATACATTGTGTATTGTGTAGAGTGTTACATCTATGCACATACTTCTCTTCAATTGTAGTCTATGAATTTTGTGGGGCCCACCTTCCAAATGTGCACTCCACCACACAACAATCTCTTGTGTTTCACTTGGTTTACGTTGTCTTCTACACTATAGTCTAGGATTGAATTTCTGTAAAGATGGTAGACAGTGGTTTTTGAGGACAAGTCTTGGACTCACTATTATATTGAATTGATTAAATCAATGAATTCCCCTTTTTAGTAACTAATTTTATGCTTTGAGTCTAGATTGGTATAAATGGAATTCCTTGAATTTTCCTTCCTTTTTTGTTGTAATTGTGTATGTTAGAATGTGTAACTCAAATTGAATCTAAACTAATTCACCAATGAAACATTAGATTAAAGAAACTAATTAAAAAAAACAAAATGCAAACTCTAAACCATAGTTTCTTCAAATTCGTCCCATTGTCCTCTATCTCCAAGGATTAATTTCAAGATGTTTGCTCTCGGTTGTTTAAAACAACAACTTGTAGAATGGCAGCTTGAGAGAATGAGATTAATAAAAATGCATGTACATTGCGAAAAGATTAAGCTATAAAATTGAAATGCTAATTAAATGCTAAAATGCGACTATAGTAACTATGCATGAAAATATGAGATTCGAGGTCCTTTTGAACTCATGAGAGGGCTGTATTTATAGATTTTTGAAGGCAAGAATTCAATTGACCAAGATCAACGGTTGAGTTCAAACCTTTTAAAATGAATGGTGAGAGATTGAGAATTCGAAAAGAAGATGGAATTCTGAGAGACAAATGGAAAATGAAGAGACAATTGAATGGTGTCTCTCATAATTAAATAAATAAATATTTAATTATGTGTGAGAGAAATGAAAAGCCTTTAATTAAATATTGCAAATATTTAATTATGTGAGAAGAGAAAAAGTTTTTTAATTAAATATTTGAAAATATTTAATTATGTGAGAAGAGTGAGGAATTTAGGAAATGTGTTTTAATTAAATATCAAAAATATTTAATTAAATGTGGAATGAAGAATATCATTTAAATTTAGAATTTAAACTTGTGATAATTAATGTAAATAAATTGTGAAATCTATTTAATTAATTAAGAGGAAGGATAGCATTAATTAAATAAACTTTATTTATTTAATTAAATTAGAAGAATTGGAAAATGAACAATATAAATAAATAATTAAATTTATTTATATGTAGATGACTTAAGAATATTAATTAAATAATTCATATTTAATTAATTAATAGGTTTGATTAACCGTGACCATTTTTAGATGTGTACATTTTGCCCCTCTTTGAAGTGATGTGTTTTACGCATTGCTTCAAAGAAATTGCCCCTGATTTTGAAAAATTACTGATGATGCTATGTGCCCCCTCGAGAGATAAATCGCGTGATGAGAATGATTATGAGACTGATTTGGAAGATTTTCATATGATTTCAGAGAAAAAATTGGCGATTTAACTCTCGAAATAGCACATTGCATAGTAAAAATGCCATTTTTACCCCTTTAAAAGGTGAAAAAGGTGAGAAGTCACTTTCATTTGAACAGTAACCTTTGAGAATTTTGGAGCTCTGAGAGAGATATTAGTGATGCCGATCCCTTATGAGCGCCATAGATTTGAGCGAGGTCGCCGTCATCAGAGACCACCTAAGTATGGACCTCCGGTAAGTCGATCCAAACCTCCCCGTGAATTTTTTTATGATTTTGCATGCTTTTTCGATTTTTTTTTAATTTTTAAAATTCTGTTTTAGCGCATATGAGCCGTAGTTTAGCACATAGATGAGATAAATTGGCGCATAGGTGCAAAACAGTCACGCATAGATGCAAAACAATCATGCATAGGTGATTTAGCACATAGGATAGATCAAATGGCGCATCCATGAAATTCTCCTGCGGAGGATGATAGATTAGCTCATAGGCCAGATTAGCGCATAGATGAATTGTTTTAGCGCATTTGCTTGATAAAATAGCGCATACATGAAATCGCGCATCCATAGACTGTTTTAGCACATTCATGGAGTAAAGTTGCGCATCCATGGTTTTAGCGCATTGATTGACTATTTTGGCGCATCCATGGATTTTTGCTGAATTTCAATTTTTGAAAAATAATTGATGCATGCTTGATGATTGTTGCTAGATAAGACAACATATTGTATGCATTTGAATATCATCAATGATTTAGATTTGATAAATTTTTCTTCATGTTTGAAGAACAAATAGGTTTGATAAATTTGCTTCCACGCGATATGAAAACAAATAGAAATGATAGATTTGCTTTCCTGATTGAAAGTCAAATAAATTGAATCATGATGACTGTTAAATTTGTTTCCATGCGATATGAAAAACAAATAGTATTGATTGATTTGCTTTCCTGATTGAAAGTCAAATTGAGTCATGATGACTGTTAAATTTGTTTCCATGCGATATGAAAAACAAATAGTATTTGATTTGAACTTGCTTGATGTACTGATTGATTGATGATATCCATTGCTGATTGATTTGCATGCTTGCTTGATGATATTGTAAAGGAGGAATTTAACCTCCCCCAGATCAGAGAGAGATTTTTGCAGACATGGGAGATGATTCCCTGACTATTGCATGAGGATTTAGGAGTGATAGATCAGTGTGGTTTGAGAGCTCTATTGAGTATCCCGTAGTATCGGGTCAACAGGGCACTGTTGACTGCCTTAGCGGAGCGGTGGCACAGTGAGCGCAACACCTTCCACTTACCGACAGGAGAGATCATGGTGACCTCAGAGGATGTTTACAAGATTCTGTGTATTCCTGTGGTTGGAGAGCTTGTGATTTATGATCACAAGGAGATCGGAGGGACAGATGCTTTGAGACGGGTCTTCTAGGATCCTCATGTCTGCGGATATGAGCTTCCCTGGAAGGAGATGATTGAGAGATATGCCCCACTGCCTTCGGTTTTAGCAGGGATGATTGGTGGTTTTCTTTGTCTTGATTGTAGGGCAAAGGGATTATCAGTTGGGTGGGGTAGGATCCTGGAGGACATGCTTCTCCACCGCACTAGATATGCATGGGGGTCATGCATGCTTGCCCATCTGTACCATGATCTTCATCAGGTCGTGTACATATATGGGAAGAGTCTCTCTTGTGGGGTGACTCTTTTACAGATATTCGCATGGGAGCACTTTGTGATTACACGCCCCATTGTTTGAAGAGATCGCCCCATTGGATTTTCGTATGTTTATGCATATACAAGGCCCCTTGTCCAGCTGAGGCTGGGCAAACTAGAGTACTGGTGATGAGTACTTGATGATCTGGATACCATCATCTGGCAACCATATGTGGACTGCGACCCATGGGAGGCCGATGGTATAGAGCTTCCATACATGACCAGATCCAGATACTTGCTCGGGAGGACCCCTTTCATCATTGAGCGGTTTTTGGTGACGAGAGTGCTGAGACAACTTGGATTGGTTTAGATGATGCCACAGGGTGTGGCACATTATGCTAGGCACCGAAAGGATGTATCAGAGTGGGGTCCCTTTGTGACTATTGAGGCAACCAGGGTAGAGTACTTTGAGTTGCAGCTAGCTCAGTGGGCCATGCATCTAGAGGTTACTGATGCAGGGATGACGGATGACTACGTAGCGTATTTTTACACACATCCCTTCCCTAGATTTACCAGTCCAGATGAGCCTGCCCCATTGATGGGAGGAGCAATTATACAGATGGGACAACAACAACCGCAGGGACCTCCAGCAGCAGGGCAGCCACAGGTACCAGCACAGGGAGAGGTACAAGCAGATCAGGCCGAGGATATTGGCGAAGTAGCTATGGATGCGGATGATGAGAGCTCTGAGGATGAGGAGATGGATGAGGAGTCAGATGAATCAGACAACAGGGATGACGGGGATGACAGGGGTGGTGGGAGGCAGAGATTATTCTTTGATATTCCCTTCAACACAAGGCCACGAACATCCAGAGTGGTGGGTCAGGCCAACACTTCAGCGCCACGCATTACTATCAGGACTCTGTCATAGGGACAGGTGGATGCTTTACAGGTTGAGGTTCAGACTCTTCAGAGTTAGTTGGCATAGGCACATGTGACTATTAGTCAACTACAGGCACAAATCGCACAGCCACCACCTCCTGACCCACAGATAGCTCAGCTCACAACCGAGAGAGACAGTTTCAGGGAGCGATGCATACAGGCTGAGGGGGTAGCCAAGAGACTGCTGAGATCAGTTGAGAGCACCTCTATTGGAGAGGTTGTAGCAGAGGGGCTAGAGACTGCTCAGGAGGCTGAGTACTACAAGATGCGGTATTTTGAGGCAGTGCCACCTGAGCGGCGGATAGCATTTACTTAGTTAGGTACTCGGACTCGGACCCATTCACATAGTCACTCTAGGAGTGCGACCAGGAGTGTGGGTCGGCCAGTCAGACGAGAGATCAAAGCTTCTGGGAGCAGAGATCCGTCGAGACCTACTACCTCCGGAGGCAGCAACAGTCATGATCCATGGCCAGATGCCCCCCTGTGATGAGGATTTTGTACACATTGATGCCATTGTATTCGATATATCATTTTGAAACATTTGATATCCTTGTATTCCTAGACATTTGTTTTGATGAGATCTATGATATGCAGTGGTGATTTGATTATGCACATGTTATGGATGACTTATGCACATGTTATGGATTTATGTTTTTACTTTTATATGCTATGTCGTGTATGATGATGCAATAATGATATGATATAATCTAAATGAATTTTTCTTTTCTCATGATGTATGCAATGAATGTATGGTGCAAGATGTAAATGCTTTAGATGAAATGAAAGAATATGATTTATGATGTAATATGTAATGATTGATAATGATGAAATGAAAATGCATTTATGTAATCTTATGATATATGATGCCATGGAAATGAACATGATAACCTAAGTGATGATGTGAGAAGAATGACATGGATGCAATTTTATTTATGAATGTGTGTGAAATATGCATATGTATATGTTAATGAATGATGAATGATTAAAATAATAACCATGCATATGATGTGTAATGATGGATAATGATCATGATATAAAATGATATGATAATGAAAATGAAAATGAAATGGAATGATGACGTAAGTGTGCAAGTGCAATGATAATGGAATATGATGTGAAAATGAGATGTAACAAATGTCCAGTCATACTCAACCATTGTCTGAAAAAGATATTCAAGAATGTGATCAACCCTCAAGAATCTATTGAAAAGGCCCTCGAAATGCAAATGAAGTATGCAATCCTAATAATGAATTATGCAATCCTAAATGAAATAATGAACCATTCTCCTTGTTTCCATTTCCTACTGTGTTTGTCATCATTGAGCCTTTTGATATGTTGAAAGTTAGTACAAGCATCAAAGGGTATGTTAGCACCAATGATGACCTGAGTACTACTTTGATAATGTTTGATGTAGCAAGTTAATACTAGCATCGAGGTATAATTGAACCAAGATGACTTGAGTATTGTTTGCATAAACAAACAAAAGTTAACCATTTTCCTATGCAAATTCTGAAATGTCATCAATGATACATTGTAGAGCATGTCCTGCAACCAATTTGCACAATAGTAATGATTAACTTATAGACAACAATCAAAGAAAAATCATACTTCTTCCTTGTGATTCTAGTTCAGTACATCATTGAACCACTCCAAAGATATGATGTCATCAAATATCAAAACAACAATTCGCAACTTATTGCTTTTAAGTTTGTCATTCATTTTATTCAGATTAAGATCATCCAATTTGTTTTAAATCATCTATCAAGATAATCATGTAAGCTCATTTTAATTGGACAAGACTGTTGTTTCTGACATTCTGATGCTAGACACACACTGCTGACTACCTACTAGAAAATCTTTAAGAAGTGAACTGCCCCCTAGTGACCTTGTACTCTGACTCTTGCCAGACACAACTGTTGCCATGGATAACCCTCAAATCATCAAGCCATGATGAGATCCTTGTCGTTCCAAGGAGATGATGCAATGCAAATGCGATGGTGAGGTGTGCGCGATGCTGATGAAAGGATGGATATGTAGAAAGAATCCTAATAGATGAGAGAGCCAAATAAAATCACAAACAATGACTTTTTGCCAGGTTTTCACCGCTTGTTTTTATTGCACTTTTTCTTGATTTTATGATTTTTTTGCTATTACCAAGATGCTTGTTTGCCAGGTTTTCATCAAGGTAATGCTTTTTTTTTTTTTCAAGACTTTTTATATTGTTTTTGATATTTTCTCAGGTGTAGAACCTTTTCAGATGAATGTTGTTGGTTGGATCTTCGAACAGGTCTCTTTTTGTTGTTGACAATTGATATGCCCCCGATCCGTATGCTGCAATGATAACGAACGGGCCCAACCAATTTGGTTCAAACTTGCCTTTCTTTTCCCGATCTTGTTGATTTCAAGGGTTTTCTCTAAGAACCAAATCACCCACTTGAAAATTTCATGGCTTGACTCTGTGATTGTAGCTGCGAGACATAATTTGTTGATACCCCTTTATGTGATTAACCACCGTTTGACACCATTCATCAAGTAGTTCTAACTCTTGCAATCTTGATACTCGATAATCTTCATCATTGATTAGCCCTTTGAGTGATACTCGAAGTGAAGGAATCTCAACTTCTAGTGGTAAAATAGCCTCTGCTCCATAGGCCAACGCATAAGAAGTGGTTCCTGTCGGTGTGCGAATGCTTGTTCTGTATGCCCATAATGCTTGATTCAATTGGACATGCCAATCACGGCTGCTTCATTCACTGTTTCCTTCAAAAAATTTAAAATTGTTTTGTTTGAAGCTTCGGCTTGACCATTCCCTTGTGGATAATAAGGTGTAGAGAACCTATTTTGGATGCGAAATCTTTCACATAGTTCATCAACATCCTAATTTTTAAAGGGTCTACCATTATCTGTGATAATGGAGTTAGGAATACCATATTTGCAAATGATATAATTCAATATAAATGAAGAGATTTTTTTGCCCGTAACTGTTGTTAGAGGAACAACTTCAATCCACTTAGTGAAATACTCAGTGGATGTAATGATAAATTTATGTCCATTTGAAGATGATGGATGTATCTTGCCAACCAAATCCAATCCCCACTGAGTGAAAGGCCATGTTGTGGTGAAGGGTTGTAATTCCTAAGGAGGAGCATGAATGAGATTCCCATGAATCTGAAATTTTGCACACTTTTTCACAAAGGTGAATGATTCTTTTTCCATGGTTGGCCAGTAGTACCCTAATCTTACAAGTTTCTTTGCTAAGGTTAGTCCACTTGAATGTGTCCCACAAATTCCACCATGGACCTCTTGTAAGGCCTTTTCTGATTCATTGTGTTCAAGACATCTAAGGAGGGTACCATCCAGACCACGCCAGTATAAGACGTCGGCAATTAAGGTGTAACAGGATGATTGACAAATGAAATTTCGTTTTTGATTCCTAGACAAGCCTTAGGGTAAAGTAGTATCTTTTAGGTAAGTGTAAATTTGGCCATATAAGGAAGAGTCAGAAATCATCAGATGGCAAATGATTTGCATTTCAGGATTGTCATGGGCGGGAGAAAATAATTGTTCCACCAGGAAATCGTACCATTTTTGATTCTCTGTTAATTGTAGTAGAGAGGTGATTGTAGCCATAGCGTCTGCTACTTTATTATCAATACGTGGAATCTGTATGAATTTGATATTAAAAAAATATTTATTGAGATCTTCCACCATTTTTTTGTAAGGTATCAACTTGTCATCTTTACTATGATATTCATCATTGATTTGATTTATAACAAGTTGTGAATCAACAAAACTTGAAGTTTTGCGATTTTCCAGTCCACTGCAATCCTTATGCCAATGATCAATGCCTCATACTCAGCTATGTTGTTTGTGCAAGGAAACATTAGCCGATAAGATTTTGGGATTGTATGTCCTTGAGGTGTAATGAAAATAATTCTTGCTCCTGAACCATGTTGAGTGTAAGAACCATCAAAGTAAAGTGACCATGACTATTGGATATCTACTGCGAAAATGTCAGCATCAAGAAAATCAACATGTATTGGGTATTCTGCTAGTATTGGTGCTTCTGCTAATTGATCTGCAATTACTTGTCCCTTTATAGCTTTTCGATACACATAATGAATATCAAACTTGCTTAAGATCATAACCCATTTAGCCAACCTGCCAGTTAAGGTTGCTTTATTTAGAAGATATTTGAGTGGGTCAATCTTAGCCACAAGCTTCACTGTATGAGTTAACATGTAGTGTCGTAACTTTTGAGAAGTGAAAACCACTCCTAAACAAGCTTTTTCAACGAAGGTGTAATTTAGCTCATGACTTGTCAAGGTTCGGCTAATGTAATAAATGGCTCGTTCTTTTCCTGAGTTGTCTTCTTGTGCCAATAATGCTCCTAAAGATACTTCTGTGGCAACAATATATAATATGAGAGGTACACCCTATACTGGTGGAGTCAACACTGGTGGATTCATGAGATACTGCTTTATCTAATCAAATGCTGCTTCGCATTTGTACTCCCACTTGAATGGAACATTCTTGTGCAAAAGATGTGTAAATGGTAAACTTTTATCTGCTAGTTGAGCAATGAATTTGTGAATGGATTGTAACCGTCCCTGTAAAGAGTGTAGCTGACTAATGTTCCTTGGTGGTGGCATATCAAGGATTTCTTGTACCTTAGCTAGATCCACTTCACTTCCCTTTTCCGACACAATGTATCCTAATAACTTTCCAGATTTCACTCCAAAGACGCATTTCTTTGGATTAAGTCTTACTTTGAATTGTTCCATTCTTTTGAAAATTTTAGATAAGATATCGATGTGTCCTTCTCTAGTGTTAGACTTGGCAAGAAGATCATCAACATAATCTTCCATGAATGTATGCATCATATCATGAAAAATTGTTGTCATTGCTCATTGGTATGTAGCTCTTGCATTTTTCAATCCAAATGGCATTACGTTCTAGCAATAGGTACCCCAAGGACATGTGAATGTTGTTTTATCTTGATCTTCTGGTGCAATCTTTATCTGGTTGTATCCTGAAAATCCATCCATCAATGAGTAGATTGCATGTCCAACAGTTAAATCCACAATCATATCAATGTTTGGTAAGGGAAAGTCATCTTTAGGACATGCTTTGTTCAAATCCCTGAAATCTGTGCAAATTATGATCCTTCCGTCTGGCTTTGAAACAGGCACGATATTGGAAATCCATTCCGCATAATCTATGGACCGGATGAATCCAACGTCTAAAAGTTTCTTTAATTCCTCTTTAACCAATAACGCAACATGTGGATGCATTTTTCTGAGTTTCTGTTTTATAGGCTTTGCCCCCAGTGTAATAAGTAGATGATGCATGATTAGATCTGGATCCAATCCAAACATATTTGCGTAGGACCATGCAAAACTGATTTGATTATCTTTGAGAAATTATGTGAATCTAGGTACTTCATCTGTCAGAGATGCAGCCAATTGCAAAAATTTAGGCTTTTATGTAGTACCTATATTGAGTGCTTCCGTTGGTTCAATTAGAATGGAAGATCTTTCCTGATAATACTCTGGAAGAGTGTCAAGTTTCCCATCCTCTGGTGCCTTTGAAAGGTTTTCACCATTGGATACACTTTTTATTTTCCTCTTTTCTTGATCTAATACTGCCTTTGTTAGGTTTTCACCATTAGATCTTTCTTTTATTTTTCTTTTTTCTTGATCTAACACTGCCTTTGTTAGGTTTTCACCATTAAATCTTTCTTTTATATTATTTATTTCATAGCTGAGAAACTTGACACTTTCCTGTCGAAAAATCTGATCTTGTGATTCCCCAGCGGAACTTGTTTCGGGATGGGATGAATAAAGAAATTTTATTATGGTTTCGTCATTTGGAAAAGTTGGAACATCAATGGGTGCGACTTGTTCCCAACCAATGAGTTCGAGATGAACCAAAGGTAATGGATCATTAGGATGAGTAAGGTCATTGGCTGTGAGGGTCATGATGTTTTTGTCAACGTTATTATGGGAGAAGTCTAAGATGGTATCCTCAAAATGATCTATCTCACTTTGAATCGAATTGGTCTCACTAGAGTCATGATCGCTTTGTACGACGTATTCAAGTGGAGGTCTTGAGCTTTCTCCTTGTAAGAATATAGGTGAGAATTTTTGTATCACATCCACCCTTTTCTCTAAGATGAAAGTATCATCTGAGAAGTCATCCCATTCATATTCATTTGAGTCTATTTCAGAATTATCTGCTTGAATTCTTAGAATTGATTCAACTAAATCCTCATTAGATGGCCTTTGTGTTACCTTTTCATTAATATCTTCACCATATCCTAACCCGGTCTTATCTTTTGGGTGCATTGTTTTTAATTGGACAGGTTCAACAATACCTTCTTTTATTTTACCTAGAGGGCCATTTCCTTCATAACCCATATGTTGCATGATAGCATAACCCTTTCGATATTGTTGTGTAGGTAACTTGATATGCTGTACAGATTCTTCTTCATCTTTATAGAGCCAATCAAGAATAGCTCTATCTTCTCCTTCAGTTTCTTTGATAAACATCCCATTAAACTTGGTGATAGGGGCTGAAGTTGAGGCTAAAATTGCTGCAGCCTGTTGTGTAGATGTTGATGGCTGACCATGGGATCTTGGGGATAGGGGTAGATTAGAGAGAGATAAAGAATATTCTCCCACCCCATTATCTTTCAATTTTAACTTGGTGCCAAAATTGCTTACCATTTCTTGCACTTGTTCTTTGTTTTTGGAGGTAGAGATGGCCAAAGCCTCTCTATTATGTGGGACAAAAGTGTCCTGAGTTGCTCTTAGGTTAGAAAATTTTTTACTGCAAATGTGATCAATAGGTATTGTTACTTCCTGTCCATCATATGGAAACTTCAAACATTGATGATATGTAGACGCTTGCATGTCATGGATCCATGGATGACCCAATAGTATGTTATAGATTAGATCCCGATCGAGAACTTGACAAAAGGTATTCTTCACAATAGGTCCCACTCTGATTGGTAACATGATGAGACCTTTGGAAGTCCTTTCCTCATCATCATAAGCCTTGATTGTAATTTTCCTCTGTGGATCTATAGAGTCTGCTGAATACCCCAAAGCTAGGACCAATTTTAAAGTACAAGTATTTAATCCAGCTCCCCCATTTATAAGAACATGTCTGATGTGGGCTTTGTGAACCATGACTTCTAAGTAGAGTGATGAATTATGCGGATGGGTTATGGACGAATCATCTTTTTCAGAAAAATATAAATATGTGTAGAAGGACAAGTGTCCCACCATGGCTTGAAATTTATCAACATCCAGATCAGGAGATACAGTTGTATCAACAAGAGCCTTTTCCAAAATGTCCTTATGTGCAGGTGACAACTTTAAAAGTTCCAAGATAGAAATTTAGGCTGATGTTTTTCGCAATTGATCAACCAAATTGTATTGACTTGGAGGGGGAATTGCTGCTTTAGATGAGCTGCCTTTGACAATCATCTTGGCTTGTCCCCTTGTCGTAACATTGACATCTCGATATTCTTGCTTACCTTTGATTCAAATAGCGTTAACTTGAGGATTGTTAGTATAGATATGATTGATAATAATGTTGTGGATGTTATTAACACTCTTGCTCTTGTCATTCGAGGATTCCCCTTTGTGATAATTAGGGAGCGGATTTTGAATGCTTGATGATCATTAATGATATTATGTCCCTCAATTGTGATGGTATGATTATCAATCAAATCTTGAACAATATTCTTTAACCCTTGGCAATTGTTTGTCTTATGACCTTTGCACCTATGATAATCACAAAAGTGTGAATCATTCCACGATGGTGGTTTAACTCAAGGTTCATAGTCTCTTTGTGGTGGCAATGTAATAGCGTTTTGATTCAATAATTTTTTGAGAATGGATTCCAAAGATTGTTCCAAGGGAGTGAAACTCCATCGACTTGAAAAATATGATGGTCTGGGCGCATTTGAATTTGTATTATTGCCAAAATCATTTCCATGAGTGTTACTTGTGTTTCTTTGATTAGAAACGTTGCCTTGGGTGCTATAATTTCTAATATTATTGTTACGTTGAACACCTGACACATTAAGGACGACGGGCTTCGTATTCACATTGTTAGCACCTACGGCCCCCTCATTCACAACATTTTTATTTCGAGTCCAAAATCATGACTTGTCATTGTTGTTATTATGGTTGTTGTTGTTGTTGTTGTACGAATTTGAATCCTTTTTATCAACTTTTAGAACTCCATGCTTGATCAATGCACCTTCAATAGTAATTGCGTTTTCAATCAATTTTTCAAATGATTGGGGACAGTGAAGGTTTAGTTTTTAACTCTTTTCTTGATTAAGACTATCGATGAAGATCTCCATTTTTTCCTTTTCAGGAATAGGACAAGAATATCTAGAAAACACTCTTCTCCATCTTTGCAAAAATGTAGCAAATGATTCCCCTAATTTTTGTTTTATCTTACAAAGATCAAGCATGGTTATCTGGTGTTGGATGTTGTAAGAGTATTGTGATATAAAATTATTTATCAACTCTTGAAAGGTTTTGATGGGGGGAGTGATCTTTGAGAGCAACTCCATGGATTGTCTACCCAGACTTCGTGGAAACAATCGCATTAAGTAGGTATTGTCATGAGCAAATTCTAAGCTCATATTTCAAAAATCCCTTACATGCTTAACGGGGTCAGTTTTCCCATTATACCTATCAAACTTAGGGATTTCACAATGTTTTGGAAAATGAATCATTCAAAGATTTCTATTGAATGGATAAGGACATATTTCCTCCAAACGTACTTCTTTGTTGCTCCCCCTTGCATTTCTTTTATTTGCCCTTGTAATTCCTTGATCTGTTGAGTAAGGGCACTAAAATCGTTAAGAGAAGTTTCAGGATTTTTGTTAATCCCTTCCGTGTCAAAATCGGCAAGTAACTTAGCTCCTTGAATAGCTAAAGAGAGAAAGTATCTTTCTTTGTTTCTTTCTAAAATCCTTTCCATAAGAGTATGGAATTGAGGATCTTGCTCTGCTTCTGGAAGTTTTTCTTTTGTTAATTCCTCAGTATTTGAAGGGTTAAATGGGTTTTCCTCCCTCTCACTATTATCACCCATTTTGGTCACTATACTTTCATCTTTTTCTATGTGCTTTCGAGATCTCGTGGTAACAGGCATAAGCTTTACTCAAATCCTACTAACTTTGATCAAAGGAATGAAATATTGCAATGGTGATGAAAGTCAGGATAGAATGAAGATTCTATGACTTAAAAGATTTTTAATCTTTAGCTCGTGATTCCCTGAGTGAAATGATGAAAATCCTGTTTGCGGGAATTAAACCAAAGATCGAAAATAAAGATGATTTTGCACTTTGTGAAATTTGATCTTAGCTTTGTAGAAAGATGAATTTTATAGATGCCTAATGTGCTTGAGTTCTCTATTGCAAAATTTGATTTGGACGAGTAGCGTATGTGATTGCAGGTTGGGGAATATAAGAGGAATGAATACGTTGACTGTGGTTATGCCTTTGAGAAAGGGCTCTTCTTTGAAAGAAAGCTCTTGAGTATAAAGGTTCTATAGCATAATCATCAGTGAAACCTCTAATATAGTCGTGATATCAATGAATAAAGGTTCTATGTTCAAGTAGGACCTTTCGACTTTGATGTAGAAATTTCCTCTTCTTCAATACTTTCTTATAACTGAGAGACTTCTTGGGCTTTCTAATCTTTCTTCCTAAGGAATTCTTAGCAAATGTTGTAGATTTCCAAACTCTGAGCATGGGAAAGACTAAACCGATAAGACTTTGTTTTTGAAAGCCAGAAAATCACCTAGGCTCAGAAAATAGATGCGCCAAAACAGAGACTGGATGCGCTAAACAGAGCATAGATGCGCTAAAACAAAGCACATATGCGCTGAAACAGAGCATAGATGCACTGAAACAGAGTACAGATGCACTAAAAAAGAGCACAGATGCATTGAAACAAAGCACAGATGCACTAAAACAGAGCACATATGCGCTAAAACAGAGCACAAATGCACTGAAACAGACCCAGGACGCGCTAAATTACTTATGAGACCGACATGTTTTGATGGTTTGATAAAATTTTCATGTTTTAGATGATCTTAATCTGATTTAAATGTGAAAAACACAACATAGAAGCAGACAATTTTTTTTTTAATCCTAAAATCTAAACAAAGAGTGTATGTTCTTGAGATTTCCACAGGTTTTAATCAAAATAAGCAATTCAGTCAGACTCACTCTTAATTTGTCAAATAGGTCATCATAGTAATCACAACCCACAGCTTAAAATCATGTCGACTCACACAACCTTGTCAACCCCTAGAGGGCGCATGTGTTTTTGTCTTTTCCAGGTGTGTACTCAAAGTGACGGAAGTGGATACCGAATCCCTTGAGCAAACAATCTGTGGCGACTATATGGTGAGTGTCTTGGGGGTAGATTCTTCCCTCCCCTTGCACTATGATTAAGATGATGTTTGGATACTGACATGGCTGGCTTTCTACAGTATGGTTCGTAGTAAGGATATCCGTTCAGTGTGGCAAATAGATATACTCCCTCGAGAGACCTCCCAACCTTTAGAACAAAGGTTTCGGGGATGGTTATCCTACACACTACTGTCAAGTTGGATTTTCATCAACAACTTGCTTTTGATTAAAGTGGGTTGGAAACCTTGGCTTTAGGTGTTCCCACTTAGGTCGTTCCTCTTGGGTGAGTACTTTTTCCCACAAGAGCAGGCCTTCTAAAGGATGTAATAAAGCATTAGATTGCAAAAAATAAAAGGTAAGTCTAGTATTCTGATCACCTATTTAAGGGGAGAGCATAGACCTATTACCCACAATCACAACAAACAATAATGGTTCAATTTTAAATCCCCCAAATTGACAAATTCTCTATTCTAAGTGAAGATGTTGCTTCACTAAAAACATGGGATTCATTTTAACCAAAAGAAAATTTATGTTTGGTGACTATCCTAGGATTGGTTAATTCAGATTTAAATGTCTACCCTAGGATTGGTTCATTTTGTTAAAAATAACATTAGGAAAATCCTGTCCGCGGATGGCGTCAGAATCAAAATTTAAATTTTTTACAACTGTATGCGCCGAAACAGGTTACGTATGCACCGAAACAGGTCATGCATGCGCTAAAAGATCTCACAGGGATGCGCCGAAATAGAGTGTCTATGCACCGAAACAGGTCATGTATGCGCCAATCCGAGACTCGTACGCACCAAAACGCGATTTTTGTCCATCACCTGCCAGAAAAATCTGCAAAAAGAAAAATTAAATGCGGGGCTTGGCCCCATGGTGGGCGCTATAAATGTGTACATTAGAATGTGTAACTCAAATTGAATCTAAACTAATACACCAATGAAACATTAGATTAAAAAAACTAATTAAGGAAAGAAAAATGCAAACTCTAAACCACAGTTTCTTCAAATTCGTCCCATTGTCCTCTATCTCCAAGGATTCATTTCAAGATGCTTGCTCTTAGTTGTTTAAAACAACAACTTGTAAAATGGCAGCTTGAGAGAATGAGATTAATAAAAATGCATCTGCATTGCTAAAAGATTAAGCTATTAAATTGAAATGCTAATTAAATGCTAAAATGCGACTATAGTAACTATGCATGAAAATCTGAGATTCGAGGTCCTTTTGAACTCATGAGAGGACTGTATTTATAGATTTTCGAAGGTAGGAATTTAATTGGCCAATATCAACGATTGAGTTCAAACCTGTTAAAATGAACGGTGAGAGATCGAGAATTCGAAAAAAATGAGGAATTCTGAGAGACAGATGGAAAATGAAGAGACAATTGAAAGGTGTCTCTCATAATTAAATAAATAAATATTTAATTATGTGTGAGAGAAATGAAAAGCCTTTAAATAAATATTGCAAATATTTAATTATGTGAGAAGAGAAAAAGCTTTTTAATTAAATATTTGAAAATATTTAATTATGTGAGAAGAGTGAGGAATTTAGGAAATGTGTTTTAATTAAATATCGAAAATATTTAATTAAATGTGGAATGAAGAATATCATTTAAATTTATAATTTAAACTTGTGATAATTAATGTAAATAAATTGTGAAATCTATTTAATTAATTAAGAGGAAGGATAGCATTAATTAAATAAAATTTATTTATTTAATTAAATTAGAAGAATTAGAAAACGAACAATATAAATAAATAATTAAATTGATTTATATGTAGATGACTTAAGAATATTAATTAAATAATTCATATTTAATTAATTAACAGGTTTGATTAACCGTGACCATTTTTAGACGTGTACAATAATTTTCAATTATGAAATCTTATATAAAGTGATATGAAGAGATATTCATATCGAGATTATGCTCAGCTACTGGCCAGTTATTGATGAATGGTATCTTCGGTCAGTTAAGATCTAGGCTATTCTTCAAAATAATGAAATTAGGAAAATAAGTGAAATCGAATTTATGAGCATAGATAAAATTTGATATATTAAATGATGTCGAAATTCTGTATTTTAATAAAATCCGAATTCTATACATATCCGCCACTTTGGTTTTGTGTGTGTTAAGACACTAACCATTTGTCATTGATAGTGAAGGGACCCGCATGCTCAAAGAGACATGTCCCTTGAGCGAACGGGTCTCCACTTGTGGAGACACGTCCTCTCTTGAGACGTGCCTCTGAGAGGCAGGTCTCCATCATAGTTATGGTGGCTCCCCCATTGATATGCAAACATGAAAGTCAATTAATGTTCCGTGATCAGTACATTCGCATTTAGAGAAGAAATCTGGAAATCGTATTTAAAGAAGAAATCTGGAAATCGTATTTTGACTTAGAATTTTTCTTTAGACATAATTTCAGACCTTAGTTTATTCTTGGAAATTTAGGATCCTATTTGTGAAAGATTTGATTACATTTACATGGTATCAGAGCCACGTTGTGTGAATCCAAATCAAATCTAAAATGTGTTTGCTCTAAAAAATTTGTATTTTTCAAAATCAAATTTGCATCACATTCTTCATAATGTCAAGTGTGCTCAGATTTGAAGATCGTCTTGCAGGAGCAGACAATTTCACATCATGGAAATTTAGGATCATGACGATCCTTAAAGAGAATAAGCTAGACTCACTTGTGAGAGAAAATAAGAAGGAACCTGAGGCTGAACCTAAGAAAACTCAATGGATTGAAAACAATGAAAAGGCAATGAAAATCTTAGTAGATGCAGTTAGGGATCACATTGTGCCCATCCTAGCAAAACATGAAACTGCATACCATATGTACAAATCTCTTGAGATTACTTATGAGATCAACAACACCTGTAGGACTCTAGCATTAAAAAGGCAAATCAACAATGCTCAAATAAATAAAGGAGAGTCCATTAATGCATACTTCATGAGGATTATTGAACTATCAACTATCCACAATTGGATATCAGATTGACAACAAAGAGTTAACCCTAATTGCACTAGGAGGCCTACCAAACTCATGGGAGTCATTTGTTCAAGGAGTAAGTGCGAGATCTAAACTCCCTAAATTTGATAGGCTAAGAACTGACTGCCTTCAAGAAGAAACAAGACTTTCCACAAAAAAGAATAAACAGAAACACATAGATGAAGACATTCATGTTCTCCACACAACATCTAAAAAGAGGAGTAAGAAAAACTCCTACAAAAGAGGATCTTTTAAAAGAAAAAGAAATTCCAATGGAAAGGAATCTTATAAGAAGAAAGATATTTATCAAGTACAATGCTTTAGATGCGATCAGTATGGTCACTATGCAATGAAGTGCCCTGATAGAACTAAACAACAAGCATCCTTTGCCAAAGTAGAAAAGTCAAAACCAGATCAGGAATCTGAGAACTTTGTGTTCTATACAACCTTTTCTAGTCAAGTATCTGACAACACTCAAAATTGGGTAATTGATAGTGGTTCATCCAGACACATCACAGGGTTCAAAGAACACCTAGACTCTGTTAGAGTAAAGGTTTTAATATAATTATGTTGATTAAGTTACCTTTATTCCCTTCTTAAGATTTCACGTTAGTTTGCATAAAGTGACATTTAATAATTATATTAATTATTAAATGTTTTCCTGTTAGGGCTTCTATTAGGGTTTTTCCTATTAGAGTTTTATTAGGGTTTGCATGATCTCCTTTTTATAAGGATTGATCCCATTGTATTTCATACCAATTCATTCTCTTATTCTCTCTGATATATATATTTTCAGTTTTCAGAGAACCCTTGCTTGTTTGTCTCCATCTCTTCTTTTGTGACAGGTTATTTGCATGCACGTGATCTTTGGGGTTTGTGAAGTTGTATTTTTTCAACTCCTACATGGTATCAGAGCTCTTGACCTGCTGCTTCCTGTTCTTGTTTTGAAGATTTTTGGAGCTTCAAAGGTTTGGGGTTTGTTTTTTCTATCCAGGGCATACCTACAATTTCAAAGCATTTTCAGCTCAAACGAACCTTGCCATTGCGTCTGCAGCGGTCCAAAACCCCTAAATCGACTGTTCATTCATCCATTTTGGACAAAGTCAAAATTTGAGGCAAATTTTTTTTGCTCGTATGACTGTATAGCTGTCGTCTGCGCGCGGTTCAGAAAAATACTCGTACAAAATATATATATATTTCTTTAGAATTATTTCGCCCGAAATTTAAAAAATAAATAAATATTATGTAGATGCTTTTTTGATTTTTTTATCAAAAAATCCAAATTAAAAAAAAAGGGGCGTAAGTTTTTTTTAAAGCCTTTTTAAGGCTTGCTTAGGCCTGCCGACAGTACCCTGCGTAGGCGGTAGTGTACCCTGTACAGAACTTGCGTAGTGTACCATGGCTGCACAGGGGTATGGTGGGGGTGGGCCCACGTGCATCCCCCACCACACATATTTTTTAATTATTTTTTTATATTATTTAAAAAAACAATTTTTTCTGTAATAAGCCAAATTATGCATTTGCGGTGACTGCCGTTTGGCTGTCAAATTTAAGCTCGCGTTTTTGCTACGACGGCCGTATGACCGTCAAATTTAACCCAACATTGGCTTTTTCCCTCTTTGGACCTATTTTCTTCCAAAGGTTGTATCTTGGGCATACGATATCGTTTTTTGGAAAATGAGATATCGTCGAAAAATTGGTTTTCTCATCTTTCCATTGGTCTAGGTTTGATTACTTCATTCTTCTATTAGTACATTCTACAGTCAGTTTTTTGGCTGTCCTTTATGTATTTCCAACTTTGTCCTTTTTGGACATTTTGAGCATCATTTGTAAGCAATTTATTTTATGTAAACACACTGAGATAAAGTGCCACACTATTGTAGATGCATTTTTGGGGATTTTGCACATAAGGTTGTGCTATATTTTGTACTCGCACTATTATTATAAAGTGCCATGAGGGGTTGTGTAGTTTGCCTTTGTTTTGCCATCACATCTTTGTCCGGTGAGTGTCCCTCCACGATGACACTGAATCCATAACATGGGGGGTTGTGTAGTTTGCCTTTGTTTTTCCATCACACGCTTTTTCGGTGAGTGTCCCTCCACGACGATAGTGGATCATATGATTCCAGCCTCATGCATGTGTGCTTTGTTTTGCACACCACTTTTTCAGTTGCAGGTTCTTTCTTGTGCACTTCCAGATGTTTCTTCTCCTTCATGCACTACAAGGTGTTTCACATCATTTCAGTGGATCTGTCAGGTTCTCCCAGTTCAACATTATGGGGGGGTATTATACTGTTCGTGCTAATTATTCCTTGGTTTCACCTTGGAAGGGATCTTCCATTCCTTCAGTGGAGGTTCTTCAACACCATAGCAGTCATCTTTTCGACAGTTGTTTGCAACTTCTTCTGCTTCAGTGATGTTCTTCTTGGCTTTCTGCATCTCTTTTTGGAGTAGAGCTTTTCCCCATGAGGTTTTCTCTATTTCTCATCTTTACAGAGATTTGGTTGTATTTGGGTACCTGATCTGGCCTAGTTGTCGGGACGCATGTTTGCCTTCTTGCATTGTAGTTACCTTTGCTTTCTTGCATTTGTTTGTAGCTACACTATTGCTCATCTTAAGGGGGGGTGTTAGAGTAAGGGTTTTAACTTAATTATGTTGATTAAGTTACCTTTATTCCCTTCTTAAGATTTCACGTTAGTTTGCATAAAGTGACATTTAATAATTATATTAATTATTAAATATTTTCCTATTAAGGCTTCTATTAGGGTTTTATCAGGGTTTGCATGATCTCCTTTTTATAAAGATTGATCCCATTGTATTTCATATCAATTCATTCTCTCATTCTCTCTGATATATACATTTTTAGTTTTCAGAGAACCCTTGCTTGTTTGTCTCCATCTCTTCTTTTGTGACAGGTTATTTGCATACATGTGATCTTCAGGGTTTGTGAATTTGTATTTTCTCAACTCCTATAGACTCCATGACTAAAAAGTCTGATGAAAAAGTAACCATCAGGGATGATTCTGCATACCCTGTAAAAGGGGTTGGAACGTGTTCCATCAAGTTGAAATCTAGGATTTATCTGCAACTCACTGGAGTCTTATTTGTACCTGGAATAAAGAGAAATCTTATATCCATCTCTGCCCTTGAAGACAATGGTTACAAAGTTACATTTATGGATGGTAAAGTTCTAGTATGGCCTAAGAACTCAACTATCAAGAAAGCCCATACCATAGGCATAAGACAAGGGTACCTTTACAAACTATGCACTGAGGTTAAACAAGCCCTTACCCTTGACACTGTTGATACAAATGAAATCTGGCATGGAAGATTAGGACACCTCCATTTCCGTGCCCTACCTTCTATGGAAAAACTTGTTACAGGCTTACCCAAGCTAAAACCATCTCATGAGGAAACTTGTAAAGGTTGTGCCCTAGGAAAGAATACTAAGGGATCCTTTTAGAATAGCCTGAGTAAAACCCTTAATGCGTTAGAACTGGTTCACTCTGATCTTTGTGGACCCATGTCTGTACCTTCTAAAGCAGGATTTCTATACTATGTCATATTTGTAGATGACTTCTATAGGAAAACCTAGATCTATTTTATTAAATGTAAAGAGTCAATAGAAATCCTCAAAAGATTCAAAGAGTTTAAAGCCCTCACTGAAAACTTCTCTAGAAAGAAAATAAAAACCTTAAGGATAGACAATGGGAAAGAATATACCTCTGAGATTTTTAAATAATTTTGCATGAGTTATGGAATTAAGAGGGAGTTCACAGTTGCCTACAACCCTCAACAGAATGGGGTTGCTGAGAGAAAAAATAGAACCATTGTAGAAGCTGCTAAGGCAATGTTGCTGGACCAAAACATTGAAACGTCTTTCTAGGAAGAAGCCTCTAGGACTACTGTCTATATCCAAAATATATGTCCTCATTCTCATCTTGATAACAAAACTCTTGAAGAAGCCTTTACCGGCATAAAACCTAACATTAGTCATTTTAGGATTTTTGGTTGTCCTGTCTATAGTCATGTACCCAGAGAGAAGAGATTCAAACTAGAACCTTTTGGAAAGAAGGGAGTATTTGTGGGTTATAGTGAAACCTCCAAAGCATACAAAATATTCATACCTGGGTAGAAACAAATTGAGTTGAGCGGAGATGTCATCTTTGAAGAAGACATTGCATTCAAGAGGGCAAGAAGTTCTAGTGAGACAGAAACCTATTCCCCTAGAGTACCTGAAATGGAACCTGCTCCTGAGATTCAAAGGGAGAATCTTGAGGAATTTCCACATGGACTTCCTACCACTTCAAATGAGGATACAAATGACATCGGCAGAAAGAGACCACTTTGGGCTAGCAAGATGATCAAAGAAGTAGAGGATCATGCAGCACCTAAAGGAATGTTCAGGGAGGGTAAAAGACCCAAACGGTTCTCTAGCTATGTTTCTTTAATGAACAACATCATAAAATTTGAACTTTCCAGTGTTACAGAAGCCTTCAGACATCAAGCTTGAAGGATGCAATGACGGAGGAATATCAGTCCATCCTAAAGAATGATGTATGGGACATAGTGCCTAGACCAAAAGAGAAGTATGTTGTCTCTTCTAAATGGCTCTTCAAAATCAAGCATGTTGCTGATGGTAGTATATAAAAACATAAAGCACATTTTGTAGCCAGAGGTTTTTCTCAAAAGGAAGTTATTGATTATGAAGAAAAATATGCACCTGTTGCTCGTTACACATCAGTGAGAGCAGTATTAACCATTGCAGCAACTAAAGGCTGGAAGATCCATCAAATGGATGTGAAAACTGCCTTCCTAAATGGAACCATTGAAGAGGAAGTCTATCTAGAATAGCCTGAAGGTTTTGTGATACATAAATCTAACTCACATGTGTGCAGGCTGAAGAAAGCTCTCTATGGACTTAAACAGGCTCCTAGGGTCTGGTATGAAAGAATTGACAGCTATCTCTTGGGATTAGGATTTTCCAAAAATGATGCTGACTCCAATGTCTACTTCAAGGTAATCAAAGGTGATATGCTTATAATTATTTTATATGTTGATGACCTACTAATAACAGGAGAAGATCACCTCATTGCTCAAGGGAAACAAGATCTAATTTCTGAATTTGACATGAAAGACTTGGGTATTCTACACTACTTCCTTGGTTTGGAAGTATGGCAGAAATCAGAAGGCATTATACTAAATCAAGGGAAGTATACTATTGACATTCCGAAAAGATTTGAAATGTTGGACTGTAGACCGATGTCTACACCTACGGAAACCAACCTTCAAAAATTGAAAGAAGCAGCAGTAGAATCCAAATGTGCAGATCCAACCCTTTACAGATAGATGATTGGATCCTTGATGTATCTGGTTAACACGAGACCTGATATTTGCTATGCAGTAAATGTTCTCAGCCAGTTCATGTGTGAACCAAAGGAAATTCACTTAATGGCCGTGAAACACATTTTGAGATATCTTCAAGGTACTATTGGATATGGTCTTCTTTACAAGAATGATCAACAAGATCTACATGGTACTCTGATTTAGATTAGGCTAGAAGTGTAACCGATCGGAAAAGAACATCAAGATGTTGCTTCAATTTAGGATCGGCTATGATCTCTTGGATTTGCAGAAAACAATCTTTAGTTGCACAGAGCTCAACATAAGCTAAATACATTGCAACCTCAATGGGAGCAAGAGAAGCAGTGTGGCTTTGTAAATTGCTTGTGGGACTCTTTGGTGAGCCCTTGAATCCTACAATTATTCATTGTGATAATCAGAGTTACATAAAACTCTTTGTGAATCCTGTCTTTCATGACAGATCGAAGCACATTGAGATCCCCTATCATTATGTAAGAGATATGGTGGAAAGGAAAGTGATCCAGTTGGAGTATATTAGTACAAATGATCAAACTGCAAACATTCTCACCAAGCCTCTCTCCCGGATCAAGGTAGAGCACTTCAAGAAGAAACTTGGTATGGTTGAAATGTAATTTGTTATTTATGTTTGAAATACAAATTGTTTATAAATTGTACTAATATATAAAGATGTTTAATGTGTAAACTCTTTTGTCATGTGTGTGACTCCATGACTTTATGGGCCTACTCCCCCTGTGTACATTATTGAAAGGTGACGATCTTTCTAATAATGAACACTTATATTTGACATTGTAAAGTGACAACTCTACAATGATAAACTATCATGATAGATATCATGTGACTTGATATCTGTGGACATGTCATGATAGTATCTCTTGGACACCTTGATGAATATCATGGGACTTGATATCTGAAGATCATTGTGATCCTTAAAGAGATAATCATGGTGGATATTTATATCTGTGGATATGCCATGAATTATGGTAGACATCATGTGACTTGTTGTCAGTGCACATACCATAATGAAGATATGTATGAAGAATGTCATGTGACTTGACAATATTGAGAAAAGCATACCATGTCTTCGATATCACGTGTGAAGGTGATATCTTCACTTATTTGATTTGAAATATCTTCCCTAGCTAAGAGGGAGTGTTGATGAATGGTAGCTTTGGTCAGTTAAGATCTAGGCTATTCTTCAGAATAATCAAATTAGGAAAATAAGTGAAATCGAATTTATGAGCATAGATAAAATTCGATATATTAAATGATGTCGAAATTCTGTTTTTTAATAAAATCTAAATTCTATACATATCCGCCACTTTGGTTTTGTGTGTGTTAAGACACTAACCATTTGTCATTGATAGTGAAGGGACTCACACGCTCAAAAAGACACGTCCCTTGAGCGGTCGGGTCTCCACTTGTGGAGAAATGTCCTCACTTGAGATGTGCCTCTTAGAGGTGGGTCTCCATCATACTTATGGTGGCTCCCCCATTGATATGCAAACATCGAAATCAATTAATGTTCTGCAATCAGTACATTCGCATTTAGAGAAAAAATCTGGAAATCGTATTTAGAGAAGAAATCTGGAAACCATATTTTGACTTAGAATTTTCTTACACATAATTTCAGACCTTAGTTTATTCTTGGAAATTTAGGATCCTATTTGTGAAATATTTGATTATATTTACACCAGTGATGACCACTTTCTCTTACTATCACTCATCCTCACTATTTTATCATTTATATATGGCGACATGGATACCACATGGGAACTTTCTAAAATAGTTGAACCATACAACTATTATTGATTGATATGATGAAGGGAGACACCATGAATAGTAACAAAAGGGATTTCTAGATATTTATTCATACATTCATTGAAAACTTAAAACATTGAAAGTGGAGGTGTTAACCAATACAATGGTTTCCATGATGAAAGATTTGATGAATGCATCACATGATTCTCATTTCAGTCAAATATTTTTATGATGAAATTTGTATATATTTTTTTAGTTTTAGTTTTTGTCAATTTTGAAGGGGTGTCCTTAGTTTAACAATTAGTGTACAAGTAAATTATTCTAACATAAATTTTAAAAATTTATTTGATCCTTTCTTGATCCCATCTCTTAGGGCGCTCCCTTCTTAATAAATCTCTTATAATATGAATTCATATTGAGGTTTTTCAAGTTACTAAGATGTCACATAATATATCATCTTAGTATTTATAGGGAAATAGGATAATTTGATTAATTAAATATAATAATTGAGTGTTGGAAAGCATACATTGAAGGAGGTTTGGGTGTTTATATGTGTCATTTCAAATTCTCTATAGATCACTTTGCACAAGTCAATTAGAGGAGATTTCTTTCACTATGTTGGTCTTTGTATGGTCATGAAACTGTATTTTTCTACACGTGATACTATTGTATTGTGTTAAAGAATCATAATACAGTGACGCCTTTTTAATTCCAACAATAATGTAGTTAAAAGAGGAAGCTATACTCACACCAAAATTATGCACGTTTAGTAAAATCCTACACAACTTTTGTAAGGCTAGTTATTGAATACTCTTTTGGTAATGCCACAACCCTACCCATGAAATAGGAAAATAAGATAGGGGCCACATGGGGAAATTTGCAAGTGTGTGCAAGTGTGAATAATGGAGTGTAGGTGGACTAGGTCTACTAGGCATCTACGCACTTACTATGTTTGATAGACAACAACAATGTTGACAATCATCATGTATTATGCTTTCGAATCTCAAATTTTCTCTAATCATGAAACCTTTAGCACTAGGATAGCATGGACACAACAATGGTTATGTAGCCATCACAAAAATTTGCAAGTGTGGGAAAGTGTGAATCATGGAGTGTAGGTTGACTAGTTCTATTACACATGTACATACTTACTAGGTCGGATAGACAAAAGCAATGTATATTGTACATTGTGTAGAGAATTTACAACTACATGTACTTCTCTTTAACTGTAGTTTACAGATTCTTCAGGGCCCACCTTCTGAACATGGGATCCACCACACAAAAATTCCTTTTGTTTCACCTAGTTGATGTTATCTTATACACTATCTAGTGTAACAACGAGTCTCCGTAAAGATGGTAGACAGTGGGTTTTAAAGACAAGTCTTGGAGTCACTATTGGATCAAAGTGATTGAATTGATGGATTCCCTTTTTTAGTTAGTAGTTTTATGCTTTGAGTTTAGATTGGTATAAATGGAATTCCTTAATGTTTCATTCCTCTTTTGTTGTCCTCTACGATTGTGACATCTCATATAAAGTGATATGAAGAGATATTCATATCGGGATTTTTCTTAGTTGTTGGCAAATGATGACCACTTTCTCTCACTATCACTCATCCAAACTACTTTATCATTTATATACAGAATCATGGATACCATTGGGGAAATTTCCAAAAATAGTTGAACCTTACAACTATTATTGATTGATATGACAGAGGGAGACGCCATGAACATGAATAAAAGGGATTTCTAGAAATTTATTCATACATTTATTGAAAACTTCAAACCTTGAAAGTGGAGGTGCTAACCAATAAAATGGTTTGCATGATGAATGAGTTCACGAATGTATCACATGATTCTAATTTTAGTTAAATATTTCCATTATGAAAATTGTATATCTTTTTTTTCAAATTTAGTTTGAGTCAATTTTGAAGGGCCATTCTTAGTTGAACAATCATAATGTCTTATTCTTCTAAATTTTGAATTTTGTCTAATTATGAAAT
The DNA here is from genome assembly GCA_007115665.2 of Sequoiadendron giganteum. Lineage (NCBI taxonomy): Eukaryota > Viridiplantae > Streptophyta > Pinopsida > Cupressales > Cupressaceae > Sequoiadendron > Sequoiadendron giganteum. The sequence continues at coordinate 421,501,488 of CM021107.1, read as the reverse complement.
CGTTAGTAGCAGACTATCACAAATACAACACTGGCTATGGATCCATCATATAAATTTTCAAGTGTGGTCAGGTTTGAATCGTAGAGTGTAGCTGACTAGGTCTACTAGGCATCTACGTACTTACTAGGTCTAATAGACAGCAATAATGTGCATTGTGCATTGTGCAGAGTGTTCACGTCTACATGTAATTCTCTTCAATTGTAGTCCAAGGATTTTGTGAGGCCCACCTTCCAGATGTGGGCTCTATCATACAACAGTGCCTTTGGTTTCCTGTAGTTGACATTGTCTTCTACACTGCAATCTAGTAGTGAATCTCTCTAAAGATGATGAACATTGGGTTTTGAAGAGGACAAGTCTTGGAGTCACTATTGGAATAAAATTGATTGAATCGATGCATTCCATTTTTTAGTAAGTAATTTTATGCTTTGAGTTTAGATTGGTATAAATGGAATTGTTTTATTTTTCCTTCCTCTTTTGTTGTGCTTTGCAATTATGGCGTATCATATAAAAATGATATGAAGAGATATTCATATTAGGATTCTTTTCAACTGTTGGCTAGTGATGACCACTTTCTCTCATTATCACTCATCCTCACTACTATATCATTTATAAACAATGACATGAATACCATAGGGGAACTTTCTAAAATAGTTGAACCTTATAACTATTATTGATTGATATGACAAAGGGAGACACAATGAACAAGAAAAAAAGGGATTTCTAGATATTTATTCTTACATTCATTGAAAACTTCAAACATTGAAAGTGGAGGTGCTAACAAATAAAATGGTTTGCATGATGAATGAGTTCATGAATGCATCACATGACTCTTGTTTTAGTTAAATATTTCTATGATGAAAAATTGTATATATTTTTTAGTTTTAGTTTGAGTCAACTTTGAAGGCGTATTCTTAGTTTTAAAACTAGTGTGCAAGTAAGGTATTCTAACATAAATTTTAGAAATTTATTTGAGCCCTTCTTGATCCCATCTCTCAGGGCACATTCTTAATAAATTTCTTATAATGTGAATGCATGTTGAGGTTTTTCAAATTACTAAGATGTCAAATAATATATCATTTTAGTATTTAGGGGGAAATAGGGTAATTTGATTAATTATATATAAGTATTGAGTGTTGGAAAGCATACATTGAAGGAGGGTAGTGTGTTTATATGTGACATTCCAAGTTCTCTATTTATTACTTTGCACAAGTCAATAAAAGGAGATTCCATTCACTATGTTGGTCTTTGTATGGTCATTAAACTGTATTTTTCTACACCTCATAGTATTGTATTGTGTCAAAGCATTATAATACGAGGGAACCTTTTTAAATCCAACAATAATGTGGTTAAAAGAGGAAGCAATACTCATAGAAAAATTGTGCACGTTTAGTAAAATCCTACACAAGTTTCTTAAGACTAGTTCTCAAACACTTTTTGGTAATGCCACAACCCTACCTGTGAATCAAGAAAATAAGATAGGGGTCCACGTGGGAAAATTTTCAAGTGTGGGCAGGTGTGAATCATGGAGTGTAGGTTGACTTAGTCTACTAGGCATCTATGTATTTACTAGGTCTGACAAACAACAACAATGTTGACAATCATAATGTCTTATGCTTCCAAATCATGAATTTTGTCTTGTCATGAAGTCGTTAGCAATAGGCTAGCATGGAAATGACATTGGCTATGCATCCATAAATTTTTTTTGCAAGTGTGGGAAAGTGTGAATCGTGGAGTGTAGGTTGATTAGGTCTACTAGGAATCTATGTAATTACTAAGTATGACAGACAAGAGAAATGTACATTATGGATTCTGCAAAGTGTTACATCTATGTGAACTTATCTTCAACTTTAGTCTACAAATTCTACAAGGCCCACCTTCTATATGTGTGCTTTGCCACACAATAATGGCTTTCATTTCACCTGGTTGATGTTGTCTTTTATGCTATAGTCTAGGAGGGAATCTCTATAAAGATGGTAGATATTTGTTTTTGAGGACAAGTCTTGAACTCACTATTAGATGAAATTGATTGAATTGATGGATTCCCATTTTTAGTAACTAATTTTATGCTTTAAGTCTAGATTGGTATAAATAGAATTCCTTGATTTTTCCTTCCTCTTTTGTTGTACTTTGCAATTATGACATCTTATATAAAGTGATATGAAGAGATATTCATATCAGGATTACGCTCAACTATTGGCCAGTGATGACCACTTTCTCTCACTATCACTCATCCTCGCTACTTTATCATTTATATACGGTGACATGGATACCACACGGGAAATTTATAAAATAGTTGAACCATACAACTATTATTGATTGATATTACGAAGGGAGACACCATGAACAGGAAAAAAAAGGATTTTTAGATATTTATTCATACATTCATTAAAATCTTCAAACATTTAAAGTGGAGGTACTAACCAGTAAAATGGTATGTATGATGAATGAGTTCATGAATGCATCACATGATTCTCGTTTTAGTCAAATATTTTTACATGATGAAAATTGTTTATATTTTTTTTCAGTTTTTTGTTTAGTCAATTTTGAAGGGGTATCCTTAGTTTAATAACTAGTGTACAAGTAAGGTATTCTAACATAAATTTTAGAAATTTATTTGATCATTTCTTGATCCCATCTCTTAGGGAACTCCCTTCTTAATAAATGTCTTATAATATGAATGCATATTGAGGTTTTTCAAATGACTAAGATGTCACATAATATATCATTTTAGTATTTGTGTGGAAATAGGATAATTTGATTAAATATATAATTATGAGTGTTGGAAAGCATACACTGAAGGACAATGGGGTGTTTATATGTGGTATTTAAAATTATCTATACACTTTGCACAAGTCAATTAGAGGAGATTTCATTCACTATGTTGGTCTTTGTATGGTCATGAAACTACATTTTTATACACGTGATAGTATTGTACTGTGTCAAAGCATCATAATACGAGGGAAAAAACTTAATTCCAACAATAATGTAGTTAAAATACGAAGCAATACTCACACCAAAACTATGCCCATTTAATAAAACCCTACACAACTTTCCTAAGACTATTTATTGAACACTCTTTTGGTAATGCCACAACCCTACCCGTGAAATAGGAAAACAAGATAGGGGGCACATGGGGAAATTTACAATTGTGGGAAAGTGTGAATCATGGAGTGTAGGTGGACTAAGTCTACTAGGCATCTATGTACTTACTAGGTCTGATAGACAACAACAATGTTGACAATCATATTGTATTATGCTTTCGAATCTCAAATTTGTTCTAATCGTGAAACCTTTAGCAACAAGCTAGCATGGACACAACAAAGGTTATGTAGCCATCACAAAAAATTGCAAGTGTGGGCATGAGGTGTGAATCATGGAGTGTAGATTGACTAGGTCTATTAGGCATGTACGTACTTACTAGGTCTGATAGACAAAAGCAATTTATATTGTGCATTATGTAGAGCATTTACAACTACATGTACTTCTCTTCAACTATAGTTTATAGATTCTACTGAGCCACGTGGGCTCCACTTCACAACAATGCCTTTCATTTCACCTAGTTGATGTTGTCTTATACATTGTAGTCTAACAACGAGTCTCTGTAAAGATGGTAGATAGTGGGTTTTGAAGACATGTCTTGGAGTCACTATTGGATCAAATTGATTGAATCAATGGATTCCTATTTTAGTTAGTAGTTTTATGTCTTGAGTTTAGATTGGTATAAATAAAATTCCTTGATGTTTCCTTCCTCTTTTGTTGTGCTCTGTGATTGCGACATATCATATAAAGTGATATGAAAAGATATTCATATCAAGACTCTTCTTAGGTATTGGGCAATGATGACCACTTTCTCTCTCTACCACTCATCCTCGCTACTTTATCATTTATATATGGAATCAAGGATACCACCGTGGAACTTTCAAAATTAGTTGAACCTTACAACTATTATTGAATGATATGATAGAGGGAAACACCATGAACATAAAAAAAATGGATTTTTAGATATTTATTCATACATTTATAGAAAACTTCAAACATTGAAAGTGTCGGTGCTAACCAATAAAATGGTTTGCATGGTGAATGATTTCATGAATGCATCACATGATTCTAATTTTAGTTAAATATTTTTATGATGAAAATTGTGTTTTTTTTTTAGTTTTTGTTTGAGTCAATTTTGAAGTGGTATCCTTAGTTTAACCACTAGTGTACTACAACAAACATGAACATCCAAAATATGCTAAGAACTTGGAGGATGAAATGAAGGAGCAAGTGTTGGGTGGGAAAAGGAGTGGAGATGAAGGTTTGAAAGTTGTAGAGGAGGAGGATGAAGAATCAGACGATGATAAGGATGGATAATGGTTGTTAGTTACTCGGGCTATGAGTGTTAGTGGTCGTCCTACCGTGCATGTGGTGGTGACAAGATTCTTTTCTTGGGGGAGTGATGGGTCTTTGTTGACTCATTGTTTCTTTCTCTCCTTTGTTGTGCCAGTGCGTCCATTTTGATGTGGGTCACTACTGTTCAAAGATGCCTCTTTGCATTTGTTTATGAGCAGGGTTGTTGTCTCATGTGCTAAGTCTACCTTTGGTTGGCTTGGGTGTCTTCTTGGGATCCAAATGTGGCTTATGGGAAAGGGAGCAGGTCTGGAATTTCAATTTTTTTTGAAGGAGATGGCGATGTTGGTTCTGTTTCAATTGAAGATGTTGACGCTTCTTGGTTCTGTGAGGGATTTTGGCCTGGTTTCTTCCTTTTGGGTGTTCTAGGGAGGGTTTGGATCTCCCCATGCCTTGCTAGTGGTGGTTTTGTCACTATTGTGCTCTATGTTGTTTGATTGGTTCTTCCTTCCCTGCTTCGTTCTCTTACTCAAGTTTTTTGGGGAGGTGTTCTTGTGGGTTTGGGGACTATATTGGCTGTCTCTATGCCCTCCTCTTATTGTGTGAGCTTGTGGTCTGCTTTCCTTAGTTTTGTAGTTGTTTATGTATTTGTTTTGGGTGCTTCTTCTCACCTTGCCAGTATTCCACCTTGCTCTGACCCTGTAAGTCTATCTTGGGGGGTGCATTGGGTGACTTGGGATGTTTGTTTGGTGTTGTGAGTTAGTTCCTTTGCTTCCATTCTCTATGGTACTGAGTTGGTGTGGAGAGTTTTAGTTGGCTATGGGAAGTGTTTCTCATCGGTGGTTGCTTCTTTGTTCTGGGTTTTGGAAGTTGCTATGGCTTTCCACGACATTGTTAGATGCAGAGTCAACTACTATAGAGGAGGTGCTTCCTCAGACTCTTTGGGGGTTTATTGGTTGTCAGGATTTGTGCGTGTGTTCATGGCTAGTTTTAGGATTCTTTGGCTTGCTCCATGGTCACTCGTGGTTGCAACATTGCTAGGTCCAAATATTTGTGAGGCCATCTCTTGTTTGTTTCAGGGGCGATTGGGGTTTTCTATTTTTGTGGTGTTGGCTGGTCTGGGCTTGTTGATTTATTTTGTTGGTTCCCTACTACATATGTGTTTGATGGGGGTTATCTTTAAAGCTCCTTTGGAACTATTATTTTTTCTCACTACCCAGGTGGGTTTGAGGTTAATGGATATTGTTGCTGCTTATTTTATCGTTCTTACTTTCTTCATGTTTCCTCATTTTGTGACTTCTATTGTGGTGGAGTCATGCCCATTTGAGGTGGATTTTGTGGATCTAGTTGAAAGTACTAATCATTTTCAGATCGCTCCCTTGTTGTCTTCTCTTGTGGAGGTAGAGGAATCTCTTATTGAAGTAGATATTGGTTTGGTTGGTGGGGCTTGGTGGTGCTACTATGGGAGTTTTGTTACCTTATGCTATGCTTTGTTGTTGTTCTCTTCTATTGAGGTAAAGATTTTTGGGAAGCTAGAGTTGTTTTTGGCTATGGTTACTGTCTTGGTTCTGTTTTCCCTTTCTTGTCTCCTTTTGAGGTGGGTTTTGAGATTGGTGATGGGATCTTGGATCTACATCCTATGGTTGCAATTGTAAGTTTTATCATTCTCACAACCTTCATTGTTTTTATATCTTTGACTTAGGACTGTTATTTTTTCTGACTGTTATGTCACTCACAGTTATTTGGTGGCCAGGTATTGGTTGTTAGTTTTTTGTGTTACTATGGTATTTCCATTGTGTTTGTTTATTTGTTTTGCTGGAAAAGTTTGATACTTTAGTGTTTGGTAGTTTCCTTATCTTCACTTTGTACAAGGTTATAGGCGCTTTCAAAACCCTTCTTATCTTATCAAAAACAACTAGTGTACAAGTAAGTTATTCTAACATAAATTTTATAAATTTATTTGAGCCTTTCTTGATCCCATCTCTTAGTGCACCCCATTCTTAATAAATATCTTATAATGTGAATGCATATTGAGGTTTTTCAAATTGCTAAGATGTCACATAATATATCATTTTAGTATTTATGGGGAAATAGGATAATTTGATTAATCATATATAATTATTGAGTGTTGGAAAGCATGGATTGAGGGAGGTTGGGTGTTTATATGTGGCATTCAAAATTCTCTATAGATTGCTTTGCACAAGTCAATTAGAGGAGATTCCATTCACTATGTTGGTATTTTGCATGGTCATGCAACTATATTTTTCTACACCTCATATTAGTATTGTATTGTGTCAAAGAATCATAATATGAGGGAACCTTTTTAATTCCAACTATAATGTAATTAAAAGAGGAAGCAATATTCACACCAAAATTGTGCAAGTTTAGGAAAACCCTACACAATTTTCCTAAGAATGGTTACAAAACACTCTTTGGTAATGCCACAACCTTGCCCATGAAACATGTAAATAAGACAAGGGTCGAAATGGGGAAATTTACAAGTGTGGGCAGGTGTGCATCATGGAGTGTAGGATGACTAGGTTTAATAGGCATCTTTGTACTTACTAGGTTTGACAAACAAAAACAATGCTGACAATCATAATGGCTTATGCTTCCAAATCTCAATTTTTTTCTAATCATGAAACCATTAGCAGTAAGCTAGCATGGACATGAAACTGGCTATGCAAGCATAAAAAAAATTACAAGTGTGGGAAGGTGTGAATTGTGGAGTGTAGGTTGACTAGGTCTACTAGGCATCTACATACTTACTAGGTTTGGCAGACAACAAAAATGTGCATTATGCATTGTGCAGAGTGTTCATGTCTACATGTACTTCTCTTCAATTACAGTCTATGGATTCTATGGGGCACACCTTTCGGACGTGGTCTACACCACACAATAGTGCCTTTCATTTCACCTAATTGATGTTGTCTTCTATATTGCATTCTAGTAGTAAATCTCTGTAAAGATGGTAGATAGTGGGTTTTGAAGACAAGTCTTTGAGTTACTATTGGATGGAATTGATTGAATCAATGAATTCCCTTTTTTAGTAAGTAATTTGATGCTTTGAGTTTTGATTGGTATAAATGGAATTCCCTAATTTTTCCTTCCTCTTTTGTCGTGCTCTATGATTGTGACATCTCATATAAAGTGATATAAATAGATATTCATATTGAGATTCTTCTAAACTATTGGCTAGTGATGACCACTTTCTCTCACTATCACTCATCCTCACTACTTTATCATTTATAATCGACAACATCGATACGACATGGGAACTTTCTAAAATAGATGAACCTTATAACTATTATTGATTGATATGACAAAGGGAGATTCCATGAATAGGAACAAAAGGGATTTCTTGATATTTATTCATACATTCATTATAAATTTCAAACATTGAAAGTGGAGGTGCTAACCAATTAAATGGTTGGCATGATGAATGAGTTCACAAATGCATCACATGATTCTTATTTTAGTTAAATATTTCTATGGTGAAAATTATAATTTTTTTTTTTTTTCAGTGTTAGTTTGAGTCAATTTTGAAGGGGTATCCTTAGTTTAACAACTAGTGTACAATTAAGTTATTCTAATATAGATTTTGGAAAGTTATTTGAGCTTTTATTGATCCCATCTCTTAGGGCACTCCATTCTTAAAAAATGTCTTATAATATGAATGCATATTGAGGTTTCTAAATTTACTAAGATGTCACATAATATGTCATTTTAGTATTTATGGGAAAATAGGATAATTTTATTAATTATATATAAGTATTGAGTGTTGGAAAATATACATTGAAGGACGGTGGGTTTTTTATATGTGGCATTCAAAATTCCCTATAGATCACTTTACACAAGTCAATTAGAGGATATTTCATTCACTATGTTGGTCTTTGTATAGCCATGAAACTGTATTTTTCTACACCTCATAGTTGTTGAAAGTATGAAGGTGTTGGAATTGATGTCAATTGTGTGTTGAGGTTGGTTGTTGTATGAAGTTGTCGAGGATATTGAGAAAATTTTGAAAAAGAGAAATAGTTTGTTGTAGTTTGTGTGCATGTATAGTTGAGATACATAGGAATTGTTATGAGTATATAGAGCTGCTTTTATGTTGTAGTGTCTAGAAATGTGTTGGAATGAAGTAATGTGTTAAGATGGTGTTTATGTTACTTGGTTTCTAAGTGCTTTTGAGAAAATTTGATAAATAGAGAAAACACTATTTTGCTAGTTTTCAGAATGATCTCTGAGATGTGCTCCACATTTCTTTTGTGTTGATGATATGCCTGTGCGGATCTGATATGTTGTTCAAGGTTGCTAGTAGTTTATATATCCAGAGTTTGGGTTTCTAGATCATTGTGCATAATGAGATATGTTCACCAATGTGTGAACTAGGTTTTCAATGTTGTTTTTTGTGGTCTGAGAGAAATGTATTTGCTCCACATTTCTCCATAGTTTGGCTTTAGATCGTGCAAATCTAGGAATTTTTTTATTTTTATATATCTTTCAAAATTCAAGTTTTATCTTGATTTGGTGCAATACATTGTGTGTTTCATGTGTTAGTGAGTGTATGAGAATAACTGGATGTTCTGGGTCAAAGTATTTCTATGATTCAAGTCTGGAAAAATTCTTTGTTGGATCTCAAGTGGTTCATGGATTGTTCTAAATTATGTAAAATATTTTTGTGTCGTCGTGTCGTCTTGATCAAGTAGGAAGTGTGTACTTAATACTTTTATGGTGTTAACACTACATGTGAAGTCACTTTGAAGTTTGTGGAAGCGTGTTGAGGTGTGTTAGGAAAAATTTGGGTCTTAGCTAAGGATTTATATGGGTCACCCTCATTCCTATCCACTGTGAGAATTTTTGCCTACTAACCTAATTTAAAATTGTAAAGGTAAAGAATATTGAAAAATGTGACTCAAATTTCCTAGCTTGATCAACTTCCTGGAGAAGTTGTGATTTTCCCTTTATTGACCTAACATTTAAAGTTTGGCAGGAAATAGTTTGTCACTCAAGTCGCGAGGTTCCAAGTTTTCCTAACTTAAGTCGTAGGGTTCTAAAGTTTCATAACCTCCCAACTTAGCAACTTTGAGGTTCTCTTTATTTTTGGTATAGTCGCGGGTTCTAAGAACTTTGTAACCTTCGACAAGAGGTTCAGAGGTTCAGGTTTTTAGCAACTTAGTGATTGGAGTTGTATCGAGGTGACTTGTTGTTATCGATGAGACTCAGAGTCATGTCTCCTCAATACTTTGATAAGACTATTTTGGCATTATGTTCCATTAGCGAGAGTTGATAATTTTGGTGGGACTCTTTCTTGAGTCTCATCGATGGCTCAATGGAGCATATAAAGGAATCCTAACAGAGGGACTTCATGATATCGAATAGACCCTGGGTTAAGTCCCTTCGACAAGTCGATAATCCGATGGATGTGGGGACCACTTGGAGTGGTAAAGAGAATATCAAAGGGACATATTTATATCAGAGGGAGATTATATAAAGTATCCTCGATAGGGCGATGTATTGATTCTTTCTTGTGGGTGTCTTGGTGGGACCCGATCGATGTCAAGCTGGAAAGCGGTAATTGGTTGACCGTTTACTACAGTTGCTCATTAGAAGTTGAAGCGAACCATTTCCTATTGGAATGTTGTAAATATGGTTGAGGATGAATGTTATAAAACCCTAGAACATTTTGAATATATAAACAAAGAGAGAGGTTGAAAGGGGGTTGTGTTTTCAGATTCTCTGTGGATAGAACAAGATGTAAATATCCTGGGAAGGCTTAGAGCTTGAATTTTATTGTAACAGGTTTTTGTTGTTGAATAATACGACTATCTAGGATTTTGGAGTGTGGGGTTTTTTACCCGTAAGGGTTTTCCCCATGTAAATCTATGTGTTCTTGTCTTTTGTTCCATCTTTCATGTTTAAAGGTTCTGCTTGATAAATCAGTTTAATGATGTTGTTGAAACTGGTTAAGTTTGCATAAGATTTTATCAAAAGGATTAATGTGGGAAATGAACTATGTCTGATTCCACTTTGTGGCATAGTAGTATGTGTCTTTGAGGTGATCAAAGAAAATAAGAGCTATTGAAGGCACTAGTGATCTTGGATGCTTCTTTCTTAGATGAAGAAATTTTCCAACAAGTGGTATCAAAGCCTTCTTTTGGGATTTTATTTTTGCTTGCATGTACAGGTTTGTGAGTTGCATGTACTTGTATGTGTATTGTATGTACTTGCATGGACTCGCATGTGGCTTGCATGTACTTGCATGTTGATACATGTAAGAGTTACTAGTGTTTTTAGTTTCGGGTATTCCTTTTGTGAAGATTTCTTAGTGTGGGAGGCTTGAGGAAATTTGAAGGAATCGACTGATGGATTGATCCTTTTGGTGAGTATAAATTCTTTCTCTTTTTTTTGAGTTCCAAGAGACAACACACAGTATGAAGGATGGGGAAGATGGAAAAAATTGAGTTGGTCATATTGAAATGATGTGAACTAAAGCTCGCGAGTTGGCAATAGTATAATCATGATATGGGGAGGCTTGGGTTATTTCTCAGCTATGGAGAATTGTGCTTATGTTCGGTGTTTTTCTTGGTATTTAAAGGCATAGTTTTTCTGTTACCCCGATTGCATGAAGGCTATGGAGTTGATCATTAGATGATTTGGAAGCTTTTGTAAAACCTTCTTCTCTTGAATGCATGTAGATGTTGGTAGTTGTGGATTTGGCCTGGAACGGGCTTGAAGTTCCTGTACCCTTTTTCCTTTTAAAGATGTTTTTTAATTACATGGATCTATGGTTTTATAGGTTTTACACAGTCAAGAAAAACTTGTGGTTATGTGGAGCTAGATTTAAGGCTATTTTCTAGACCCTAGATTTTGGGGTGGTACTGGATGAGATAGTTGTAGTTCGACATGATATGAGAAGGTTTGATTATTTCTCTGCATGGGAGTGTTGGTAAGTGATTTATTACTCAACATTTCTATGGTGCTGCTTGTTGGTTTCTTAGACTATGGTGCTCATTGTGGACATGACTGAAAAATTAGGTTTGAACTTGATCTAGTGTTTGAATCATGTTGTCTACATGGTAAAATCTCTATGAGATCTCAATTTTTAGTTTCAATGTGATGATGGGTTCACATGATATATTGAATGGATCTATGGGTTGTGCAATTTTGTGCACTTTCTTTACCTACATTTTTGCTATGGGACAACTCGAAAGTGGACTATCTCTACCCACGAGGTTGATTTAATGTTGGTGCAAACTTGTTAGATAGCCTTGTCTATGGTCACTTGTGCATTGGTGTAGTTGCTTTGATATGTGAGGATGGATGGTGTTGAGTACCTGAATAGTTAGTTATGGGGACCTATAGCATGTGTATCATTATGTCATGGATAGGGTGGGTACACTAGTTTGTGTAAGCTTTTGACAGTGATGGTTAATTCTGCTCGGTTTTGGAGATCTTGGTTATTCTTGGTATTGTTGTTAGATAAATATGTTAATGAGTGGATCTGGAAGATTTTTAGTATAGAAAATGTTTGGTCATGTGCTTGGAAAGCTTGATATCATGGCTTAGTGGGAGCTTTAGCAGTGATTATGGATTCATCACTTAGTTAAGGATGATCTTCTTTAGTATTGCAAATGTTACTAGGAGGAGCTCTTAGATCATGTTGTTGCAAAATGGCTCTTTCACATTTTCATGGACACTATTTGAAGATGTGTAACATCTTGAAGCCATGGAGGACTCTTGTGAGTCTTGGATCGAGGTGTTGGTGGTGCTTGACAGGTGATGTGGTTTAGAGTTTGTTTTTTATGTCATGGTATACTCTTGATTGTGCATTAGGGTTTTGGCATAATGTTTTTCTCTTGAGACCATGTTATGTTCACCTAGAGCATGGGATCTATTAAAGGAGTTGGTAAGATCATGATGTCATGATAAGTTCCTGGTTCATATGATTGGAGCTTTGATAGTGGTCTGGTGATTCTTTGTGTATTGGGTGCATTGGTCATATGCTTGAGAACTTGATGATATTGCAGTGATGATTTTGGAGTTTAGCATGAGATGATAATTTGTAGGTACTCAAGGTGTATAGGAGAAAATTTTCACCCCTTATGAAAATTCCCCTTTTACCCTCCTTGAAAATTCCCCTTTTACCCTCCTTCACTTTAGAAAACCAAACTCAGAGGCTTAATTCCACCTAAGCTCATTGTCCACATCACACTTGGCACCTATTTTGTATGTTGGTATAGGTGTTACTATCTAGGATTCCCGCATGGTGTGCCTATGTCCTTGATAGATTCTCATGTCTAGAGTCTACAGAGGCATTACACCTCCCATTGGGAGTTGAATTGTAACACCCTCTTCGATGAACCGACCCGAATATGGCTGTTTTCTTCACTCTTTCCTTCAAATTCACTCACCTTCATTCATTTCATGGTTGGTTGATCTCTTCAAATCCTTTCTAAATACCTCACCATATCTTCACAAGATCCAAGAAGCTTCATCACTCAACACTTTGCATTCCATAACTTCAGTAGAGCAAGTGTGGAACAAACACCACAGTAGCAGAGGCTTGAGTTCCTCTCATTTTCTCCCCCACTAGCCTTGAGTTCTTTGGGAGGAGGTGGTAATATTTCACTCCTCTCCTCTATTATTTGGTTGAGTATCATAACATTTTTTTGTAGTGCTTTTGTGTTGACTTCATTTCCTACATTTCTCTATCTATTTGGCTATTCGTGGAGGTGGGAACGTAAAAATAGGGGTTTGACCGAGGCAAATCCCTATATAGCCCCAACACTTTCTCTCTCCCTTGGGTGCAAGTATTGAAGATATTCACACATTGGAGGCTTTGTCACTCGCACGATTGTAAGCATTTCCTTTCCCTTCTTCTCCTCCTCCTTATCTACTTCACTTCTATTTCAACTTTATCACTTTATGTCATTTCTTTACAATCTAGGAGTTCTCAGTAATTAGAATAGAAGTAGCCACTTTGTTGTTTTCTGTGAAAAACTCACTCTCTGGTCCGTACGAGATGTCGACGCACCTTGAGGACGTCAGCACGCCGTGCTGTCATGTATATTTTGCATTGACGTCCTTTGGCTGAGAAATTGTCAGTTTGTCTAAAGAATATGTGACCTGCTCTTTTTGATTCTAGAACTCTCACCACTGTTCTTTGAGGTATTTTAGGGCAGTTCACCCCGTGAGGCTCTCTGTGCAAAGAGAAATCATGAGTAGCGAATCCCCCTTCTCTACATTTTGGTGAACCTGACGTGAAGAAAAATATTCTTTCAAAATATAGGAATTTATTTATCCCTACTTGGCAGGGTCATAACTTTTGACTCAGTGCTCGGATTTCAAAACAATTTGAATTGTTGGAAAGGTCTCCTAGAGAACTAGTCCAATCCCTAAAATATAGTGCCTTCGACAATTGAATTTTAAGGATTGATGCAAGTTCCGACCTCAAATTTTTCTCTAGATACCTCCGAAAATGCAAATTACTAAAACATAGAAAATATCGAAATATTCGTAATAAATTTAATATCTTCTTTTATTAGTTCTGTATCTAATTTTATTCAGAATATTAATGATGTTCCATTTCATGAATGTGATGGTGACTTGACTTTTCCCATGTCACTTGGTGTATTTGATCCTTCTCATGAGATTCCTCTTGCTTCAGAAGATATCTTGTTGCAAGAAGATGAAATCATTGATACCTTTCTTAATGTTACTCTACCTTCTCTTCATTACGATAGACTCTCTTCTAGAGATGATGCATTTGTGAATGATGAATCTACCCTTCAACCCAACACACTCTCTTGTAGAGATGATGCATTGGTGCGCGATGAATCTCCTACTCATTCTAATGTACTCTCTTCTAGAGATGATACATTTGTGAATGATGAATTTCTTATCTATCCTAATGCATTCTCCTCTAGAGATGATGCTTTAGTGCATGATGAATCTCCTTCCACATTTGATCATGTTTGGATCGATGTTGCGAATATGTCTTCAAATAATCATTCTACTAGTTGTGATGATTATGTAAATGTAATCTATGTCTCTATTGCCCCTCAAAGGCCTAAGAGACTGATCATTTATGTGACTCCAACTAGTCCTTCTTCTAAAAGGGTTTTCTCTATTGATAGTGTTCCATTTGATAGTGATCCCCTTGAAATTTCTAAGGCTCCCTCTTATAGAGAGGTAGCCCGTACCTATGATACTAGAATGAATAAACAACTAAGACTTCCTCAAGCATCTGAACCTATGACTAAAGCACCCGGTGGTTATGATCTGGTTGAAAAATTGTGTGTCACTCTAGCTAAGATCTCACTATGGGACTTGCTTCAGTCTGCTTCAGTTTATCAAGGTATGCTTTAAGAAGCCTTGCAAAAGATCCTCTTGCCTTATTTCGCTAGGTCGGTAGATGCTGATCAGTTGATAGCTCATATTCATGAGGATTTGCCAAATATTATGTTCTATCTGTAGGAGCTCCTATCTCGAAAAGTATAAAAGCATAAAGAACCTCTAATGATTAAAGTTAACATTAGACATACTCTCATTGACACTGGCTTGATGCTTAATGTATGTAGCATTGATCCATTACCTAAGATTAATATTGATTTATCTTCTCTTAATACTTCTTATGTTGTCATCTGTGGTTTTGATAATGTTGTGCAATAAGCTCTAGGTACAATAGTATTACCTTTGTAGCTTGGACCCATTACTGTACCCACTCTTGTGTATGTTATTTCAGAGAAGCTACCTTATAACCTTCTTCTTGGTAGATTGTGGATTCACGCTATGAGTGCGGTCCTGTCCACCTTACACAAATCTATTAAGTTCATTGCTAACAATAGAGTAGTCATAGTCAAGGCTGACCCTGATGCTATGCACTTATGTGAGCTAGTAGTTGCTAGTCAGGTTTTGATTGTGCCTACTCTTATTCCTTCAGTATCTTCCAATGTGTCGATATTTACTCCAGCAGTACCTACTACAAAGGATACTCTTGAGATAGATGTCCCTAAAGAAGATCCTTCTGAAGCAAGGAACACTAAGACTTCCTTCTACCTCTTCTCGAAGGAATGCATGTCTTGGTGATGATTGGGGTCCTTAATAATTTAGTGATTCCTTCATTTAGGAATATAAAGTTGACCTGATCCACTAAGACCATTTGGTAACATCATTCACACCTGCTATCAAATATGGACAATCTTTTGCATCGCAAGATAATGTGAATGTGAATTGTAATGTTCTTAGTATTGATCCTCCTTGTGAGGAGGATGATTACGCCCCTGCTAAAGAGGATAATGCTAACAGTCCTATCAAGAAGGATGATGATGGTCCTGTAGAGGAGTATGTTCCCCCTCACTGGAATAATGCTCTTTATGAGGATCCCCCTTCTTCTCGTGATTTGAAAACATGTTATGCCCTCGAATTCAAGCTTGTCTCTAAATATGGTTATGCACGTAAAGGTTGTAGAGGTAACAAACAAGGCATTCAAGTCCCTATAGAATTCGCACCTCACAAGCGTAACCTAGGGATTGGTTGCTTGAATGAACAATCTAAGAAGAAGCCATGGTTGAACGTTGACGTGATGTCCGCTCAGCCTCGTTCTCGCGGATTGGTTTATCCTCCTTTGTATTCAATCTTTGTATCTTCTTCCTTTGAGAAGTCAAACTTTTCTTTGCAAGAGAAGGGTTTTCTTCCTGCTCCTCATCCTTTGTCTGAACAAGAGCATATTTTGTTATGACTTCTTAAATCCCGCTTGATTACTGTTCCTCCTCCTACACATAAGAAACATGATAAAGAAAAAAATTCTTTCTGTGCATACCATCGATTGCTTGGCCATTCCACTAGTGAATGTAAGGCCTTGAAGGATAAAATACAACTTCATGATTTAAGTGCCATCACTCATTAATTTATTGATGCACCTACCTCTTCTGCATAACCAGTGATATTGAGGTTTACCTCTATCTTGTTCCAATTATCTTGCATAGTTATCCTCCCCCTTATGCGAGGGGTAGTGATAACTTATTTTGGAGATGTGTGTACTTCTTAAAGGACCCCCTCTCTCTCTCGATGTATTTCAAATGTAGCATCCCTTGAGTGGACCTTCTTCCTTTTGAAGGGTTACCAAGAGACCCCTTTGAAATCTTTTCTTTTGAATGAGTTCCATGGCATCTAGCTTGGGGGTAACCCAACTAGACCCATTTCACAGCTTTACATCTAGCTTGGGGGCAACCTGACTAGAATTCGCTTTTCAAACAGTGTGTCCCTTGAGTGGACCCCTCTTCCTTTTGAAGGGTTCCTGAGCGACCCCTTTGAAAGTCTTGAAACTTGACGATGGTTTGCGTGAATACCTTCTTACTTGCTCTGCAGGACTAAGAACTTGTAGAGCTCCTACTTTCTATGATATGAGCTTTACTCCGAACTGGGTTTTTCTTTTATCACTTTTACTCAGTGATATGGGCTCTACTTCGAAGCGGGTTTTTATTTTATCACTTTTACTCTATGATACAGGCTCTACTCGAAGAGGATTTTACTTTTATTAGTTTGACTCTATGATACGGGCTCTACTCCAAAATGGGTTTTTATCACTTTTACTTTGTGATACGGGCTCTACTCTGAAGTGGGTTTTTCTTTTATCAATTTTTCTCTGTGATACAGGCTCTACTCCGAAGCGGGTTTTTCTTTTAACACTTTTACTCTATGATACAGGTTTTCCTCCTTGAGTGAGGATTGCTTTTAACACTCTTGCATTCTCTTCTATATTTCTCTTCTCAATTGTATATATCAGATCGAAGATCTTCATTTTCATCCCAAGTATATGCTCTTTCTTTAGCTTCATAGTTCTATAGAACTATGAAGTCCTCTTTTGATCCTACACTCTTGGGTTCATAAGATCACGATCTACTACCTTGACAGTTCAGGTATACGTTTCTAACTCTACTACTTCTCTGATCTACTTTATTGAATCACTCATCAATATTCGTGCTCACTAAAGTGGGGGAAAAATGTATAGGAGTGAATTTTCACCCCTTATGAAAATTCCTCTTTTACCCCTCCTTCACTTTAGAAAACCAAACTCAAAGTCTTAATTCCACCTAAGCACATTGTCCACATCACATTTGGCACCTATTTTGTGTGTCGGTAGAGGTGTTTCTGTCTAGGATGCTTGCGCAACACATAGAAATCCACACAGTGTGCCTACGTCCCTAACAGATTCTTGCGTCTAGAGCCTGTAGAGGCATGACACCTCCCATTGGGAGTCAACTTGTAACACCCTCTTCGATGAACCGACCTGAATATGGCCATTTTCTTCACTCTTTCCTTTAAATTCACTCACCTTCATTCATTTCATGGTTGGTTGATCTCTTCACATCCTTTCTACATCCCTTGCCATCTCTTCACAAGCTCCAAAAAAATTTATCACTCAACACTTTACACTCCATAGCAACAACATGAACACTCCATCACTTCAGTAGAGCAGGTGTGGAACAAACACCACATCAACAGAGGCTTGAGTTCCTCTCATTTTCTCCCCCACTAGCCTTGAGCACTTTGGGTGGAGGTGGTAAGCTTTCACTCCTCTCCTCTATTATTTGGTTGAGTATTATAACACTATTTTGTTGTGCTTTTATGTTTGCTTCATCTCCTACATTTTTCTATCTATTTGGCTATCCGCAGAGGTGGGAACACCAAAATGGGGGTTTGACTGAGGCAAACCCCTATACAAACCCAACACTTTCTCTCTTCCTTGGGTGCAGGTATTGAAGACATTCATGCGCTGAAGGCTTCATCACTTGCATGATTGTAAGCATTTCCTTTCCCTTCTTCTCCTTGTCCTTATCTACTTCACTTCTATTTCAACTTTATCACTTTTTGTCATTTCCTTACAATCTAGGAGTTCTCAGTAATTAGAATAGAAGTAGCCACTTTGTTGTTTTCTATGATAAACTCACTCTCTAGTCCATACAAGATGCCAGCGCATCTTGAGGACGCTAGCATGTCGTGTTGTCATCTGTATTCTATGCTGACGTCCTTTGGCCGAGAGCTTGTCAGTTTGTCCAAAGAATCTCTGCGATCTGCTCTTTCTAATTCTAGAACTCTCACTGCTGTTCTTTGAGGTAGTTTAGGGAATTTTGCCTCGTGAGGCTCTCTGATCAAAGATAACTCATGAGTAGCAAATCCCCCTTGTCTACACATGGATACATGGAGAATAAGGTGAGGCTTTAATTCTCTTGAGATAGGAAAAGTGTGTTGTGATGGTTACTCTTGGTGAGATTTCAGCAGAAAGTCCAAGGAGCCTACACCTTGGTTGGAAATGAGTTCAATAGAGACCAAAGAGGAGATTTATCTTGGAGAATTCATGAAGACTTGGTTACCCTGGAGGAGCACTCTCATTCCCCACTCTTGGTTTGCTCGACAATTTATCATTTTAAAGGTATTGCCCATTATTGCTTTCACATGTGTTATGTTTGTGCTTTGATTCTCATGGAATGAGTTGATTCTTGGTGATTGGATTTGGATACTCATTTGAGGATTGGTTTAGCATGTGTTTATATGTTGTATCTTTCATAGATATGGATCTTGAGATCTATAGTTAGTTCTGAAGGATGTTTAGTAAGGCTATCTCCTTGTGTTTTTTGTATTTTAAGATATCATTTATTGATGAGGACTGTTAGGAAATGGTTTTATGGGCTGATTTCTTGAGATGGGAAATGGAGTAGTTTGATCTTCTTGGAGAATCTTACATCCATATAATTACATGATATATATGTTGTGTTTGATCTTGGATATTGAATGGTTGGGTGTTGTTATGTTGTTCTCTTTGGGGTGTTTTGAAGGAGATCATACTTGACACAATTGGCATTCAAAGGTGTATGTAGGAGGATTTTCTATAGGTACATGATGTGCAGTGGTTACTCTCTTTGGTTTTGGCTATCTTCTTGGATGTTTAGTTTCACATTGCATTGGTATGAGGTTGCTCTTTATCTCTTTCCTTTGTTGGGTGTGTAAAGAACCTAGGAGAGTTGTGTAGACTTGTGGTGAGAGTTGTTCTTACAAGTAAGTTTGCAAATTGAGCATATGATTGTGGATAGCCACAAGAAAAAATCCATGCATGATATCTGGTTTGGTAGCAGTTAGATATAGAAATCCGCCACTCATAGATCTATACTTGCTTTGATCAACCTTAGGTGATTCATCATCCTTGTTCAATTTGGAACCAATCACCATAAGAGTACATACCAGTTTGGAGTCTTCCATTCCAATCTTATTCAACATCTCTTTGACATACTTTGACTGTGAAATGAAATTTCCTTAATCTATTTAATTGATTTGTAGCCCAAGGAAGAAATTAATATCCCCAAACATTGACATTTCAAAATCTTTTTGCATCTCTTCTACAAATTTCTTACACATAACTTCATTGCCTCCAAAGATAATATCATCCACATACACAACTACTATCAAGATTTTATCTTCCTCAATTTTGAAGCAAAGATTACTATTTGCAACGCCTTTACTGAATCCTTGTTGTATCAAATATCTGTCCAAACTTGTATACCAATCTCTGGGAGCTTGCTTTAATCCATACAATGCCTTTTTGAAATTTCAAACCATATTCGGTTGATCTGATAATTGAAATCCTTCTAGTTGTTCCATGTAAAATTCTTCTTCCAATTTACCATTCAAGAAAGCATACCTCACATCCATCTGGTAAAATTTATTATTATTATTTGCTACAAATGCCAAAAACATACTATTTGCTTCCATCCTAGTCACCAGAGCAAATATTTCCTCAAGGTATATTCCTTAGACTTGTGAGCAACCCTTACATAGAAGCCTTAATTTATTTCTTACCACTTCTCCATTCTCATTCAGTTTATTTCTGAATACCCACTTAGTTCCAACTATGTTCTTATTTTTAGGTCTAGGAAACAATTCCCAAGTCTGATTTTTCTCAATGTGTTGTAACTCTTCTTCCATTTCCTTCATCCAACATTCATCTCTACATGCCTCACTATTTTTCATTCAACTTTGGAAAGTAAGATTTTTTTTACCTCAACTTCAATATATTTTGTTTTTGTCAATACACCTTTTCTTTTGTCTCCAATGATTTGTTCTTCATAATGATATATTTACACATACTTAGGGGTCTTAGGGGTCTTTTTTAGTCCTTCTTCCTATTCATTCTACACTTATTTTTCCTTATAATTTTCTTCTTCTTCTCCACAGGAAGGTTCGTCTAACACATCTGTCTATAGCAACTGAATTTTGCAAATCTTCATCAATCTTAACATTTGCACTTTCAATAATCTTTCTTAGCCTTTTGTTGTAACATCTGTAAGATTTTATTTTGGTAGAATATCCAAGGAAGATACCTTCATCTTTGTGCTATTAGCTTTGGCTTGAATTCTATTAAGTATGTAAACAACAGTATGAATTGCTTCTCTCTAGTAGACTTTTTGTAGGCTAGCTTCTTTCATCATAGTCCTTGCAGCTTTTTGAATAGTCTAGTTTTTCCTTTCAACCACTCCATTCTGGTGAGGTGTTGTAGGGGCAGATAAGTACCTCTTTATTCCATGAACCTCACAAAAAATGTTAAACTCATTGGAGGTGAATTCTCCACCTCTGTGAAACCTCAAACATTTGGTTTTGAAATCCATTTCATTCTCAACCATAGCTTTAAATGCTTTGAATCTATCTAGAGCATCATATTTTTCTTTAAGAAAAGTAAACCATGTCATTCTAGAGTAATCATCAATCAAAATCATGAAATTCCTATCACCTTGAAGATTTCTTACCCTTGTAGGACCACAAAGATCTATATGTATCAATTCTAGTAGTCTGATAGAAAATTGTTCATTTCCTCTAAAACTACGCCTTATTTGCTTCCCAAATTGGAAATCTTTACAAATGGCGTTGATAGGCTTTGTAATTCTTAGTAGGTCTTTTACTGCATGAACTAAATTTCCAAAATTCATGTGATTAAAATTTTCAACTTCGACAATAGAAAATACCTTCTCACTATAAGAATCAAGAAGAGATCTGAGAAATTTCTTTACCACCCTAGGTTCTTTGAATTGTGCACCAAGACCTCTCATAGCACTTACCAACTCATCAAATCTCTGCATGTAAATTGTAATTGTTTCATCTTCAGACATTAATAGGGTCTCAAATTGTTCCTTTAGATTCTACAACTTTGTTTGTTTAACCTTATCATCTCCTTCATAGATGCTCTCTAGCTTGTCCCAAACTTCTTTAACAATCTTCTAATTCAAAATTTGAAATACTATTCAAAAGAATAAATCTTGCCTTACCATTTAATTAATGGGAATTGATTTCATCACCCATGCTTGGACCATTTGTAGGTGCAAAATATTGATTCTTTATTTCCTTTTCAATCTCATACCCACAAGATGCCAAATATCCTTCCATCTTTGTCTTCTATAAATAATAGTTTGTGCCATCAAACTTAGGGCAATCTAACTTGTTTGCAATCTCAGATCCACCTCAAGCATTTAAGCTCTTCTCCAAGGAACCTTTCTTTGATACCAATTGTTGAATACAACTGAGATGGGCAGGGTGAATCAGTTGTATCAAATTAAAGCTTCAAAAACCCTTGACAATAATTAGATCCACAAACATTCACTTAACCATTATTCTATTATAATGATTAATCGTGAAATGTAGATAACAAGAATTGAAACAATAACACCATACACAAGAGAACACCAAATTTACGTGGAAAATCCAATGAGGGAAAACCATGGTGAGAATTAGAGCATAATATAAGTAATTGCAAAACCGGTACAAGGGCTCACTGCCAAAATAGGCCACATTGTCCAATAGGGCTCATAGCCAAAGCTCACTAATTAGAATATGAAAAGAAAATAGAAGAGAAATATTACACAGAGAACACCATCTCAATGAAACAAGGAATCTGCCAAAATTATTCCAACACTCTTGCACCCTTGAAATATTGAGGACACCTTCAACTAACTACCTTAAGAAGTCCAACACTTGAAGCTCACACTGCTTTGCTCAAATTCACATCTACACTTTTGCAATTCACAACACATTCATCACTCACCTCTATTTTCAGATCTTCCAACAAAAAGACTCTTATTTATACCATCCTCAACCTTGAAAACCTTCTCCAAGGTTGGCAACACATTCTTTGTTGGTAAATTTTTTCATCTCAAAAAGAAACATCCAAGATCAATAGTGCCTTCAATAGATCTTATTTTCTTTGATCGCCTCAAAGGCACATAATACTATGCCACAAAGTGGAATCATAAATAGTTCATTTCCCACATTAATCCTTTTGAGAAAAGCTTATGCAAACTTAACCAGTTTCAATAACAACATTAAACATGAAAGATGGAACAAAAGACAAGAACACACAAATTTATGTGGAGAAAACCCTAATGGGTAAAAACCCCACACAACAAAATCCCGGATCGCCATTGTATTATTCAACAACAAAAAAATGTTACAATACAATTCAAGCTCTAAGCCTCCACATGAGATTTACATCTTGTTCCATCCAAAGAGAATCAGACAACATAATATTGGATGTTGTGGTTGTGTTGCTGATGTGTGGTTGTCATTGATGTCAACACTATTAACATTAATGTATTTTAAGACTATATATGTCGAGGATATTGAGAAAATTGTAATAAAATATGTTGCAAGTTGTTTGTGAAGTAGTGAAGATTAGTATGATGGGAAGTTCAGTATATTGATGGTGAGAAGTTGCAGATTAAAGGGTTTGTTTTTAGGTATATCTAGTTTATCCTCCGAAAGTTTCAGAAATTGGCATAAAGATTTGAGCAAGTTATGAGTTTTTGTGTTCCGACAGTTATTCTGTTATTGTAGTTGGTGTTCCAAGAAGAAGATAATGTGATTCTGGTAATATGAGTTGTTGTGAATGTTCCTATTGATGGTGGATGTTTCTAGATTGTGCTTTATTTATGTTGCACATCCACATTGATTTTTGTGCTCATGATCCAGTATTTTCTCTTGTGTGTTCATGTTTTTCAAGTTCATGGTCGACATGGTGATTTTAGCGTGTTTTGGATCTTTGAGGGATAAATTTTGAAGGTGTTTTGTGTTCAAGGATATTGTTTTGGGTCCCTACTATGTTGTGGATGAGCTTGGTGGATTTGCATTAATAATGTTTATTATTTTGGGATGACATTTTGTATTTATTTTATTATTTTTTTAAAGCCGACATGAAGTGATGTAATTCCTTGTTGTGGATATATATAAGCGATTGTTTCTTCATTTGAGAGTGTGCAAAAAAATGAGTGTGAGTGAAAAAGAAGTGTGTGTGAGCGAGCAAGTGTGTGTGCACGAATAATATTCTAAATCTTTCAAAGGCAAAGCAGAGTGTGAAGAAGAGTGAAGAAGAGTGAAGAAGTGTTCATGTGCTTAACCGAAACTATAATCAAGCATTAGCAGATGCTACATTCTCAGTTCAAATTCCGGATGGTTTTAATCCGAATGTTTCTGTAAGACAGCAAGTCTTCCTTGTTATTTGAGCAGTGAGCTCTAGGTAGTGTGCTTGAATGAATGTGCATTCCCCATTTATTCTTCTTATACTTTAACAGGGTATAAACTTGTGGATTGACCTCCACCATGGTTTTTCCCCTAATAATGTTTCCACTTAAAAATCTTGGTGTTATGTGTTTTTCTGATGTGTTCTTGATTTATGCTTTCATGGTTATTAATCAGATATGAGAATAGGGGTTAATGAATTTAATAAGTGTGAAATTTTGTGACAATTGATTCACTACCCTCTCAATTGTATACCCTTGTGTTGCCAAAAATTGGTATTAGAGCAGGTTCCTTGGAAGAAGTTTAACAACTTGAGGTGATTTGGGATGGCAACATATAAGAAGGATAGTCGGAGATTTTATGAAACAAATTATTCTCTATGGAAGACTCGAATGAAGTGTCATATGAGATGCATTGGTGAATCCTATTGGAGCATTACAAGTAATAGGTATGTTATGCCTCAAAATGGTCCTACTACTATTGCTGAGATTAGGGATGTTGAAAACAATATCAGGGCTAAGGAAGTATTGTTGAGTGCTTTGCTGATTCTGAGATGATAAATGTTATGGATCTGAATACTACTTATGAGATCTAGAAAAAAATGGAAAATTTGTATGAAGGTGATGTTAATGTGAAGACTTCTAAGCTACAAAGTCTGAAAGGGAAATATGAAATGTTGAAAATAGGTGATGATGAAAATATTACTTCTTTCATGCAAAGAGTGAATGAACTTGTGTGTGGTATCAGATGTGTTGGTGGAAAGTTGGAAGAATTAGAGATTGTTGCTAAATTTTTTAGATCCTTACTTGCTATATACAAAGTTAAAGCTACAAACATTGATGAGCTCTAGATTGTGAAAAATGTAACTAGAGATATGTTGATTGGTAAAATTACTGCTTTTGAGTTAAGTGAATTCAGTGATGCCCTTCCTAAGATAGAATTTGCATTCAAAGCTACTACCTCCAGAAGAGATAAGTAGAGATATGATCCAAGTGAAATTTATTCTCACAAGGTACTCAAGTATGAGGAAGAAATGAGATAGATTGAAGAAGAAGAAAGAGAATTGAATGAGCTTGAAGTACTTATTGTCAAAAGGGAAGCTAGAGGAGAAGGTAAGAAAAAAGGAAATTTGCCTATTAAATGTTTTTCTTGCAATAAGATAGGTCATTTTGCATCAAGGTGTCTAGAACGAGTTCTTAAGTCAAGACCGAACAAGCCTAAATTTCAAAGGAAATGTTATTATAATGTTGATGAAGGTGTGATAGATGATGAATCTGATAAACAAAATGTAAGTGAAGATAAGTTTTTGTTTATTGCTATCAAGGAAAATAATCCTGTGTCTACTGAATCTGTTAGTTGTGGAGAAAGGCCTAGCTATTCGAGTTGAAGAGAAGGATGAATGGGTAATTGATAGTGGATGTTCACCTCACATGACAGGTGATAAAATCAAATTTGTAAGCTTGGAAAATTATGATGGTGGTGTTGTAAGATTTGGTGATAACAATGGTGGTATAATATGTGGAAGAGGATGTATTTATTTTGATGGTAAGCATAATACTGATGATGTTCTTTATCTGGAAGGTTTGAAGCATAATCTCTTAAGTGTCAGTCACATGTTTGATAAGGGATATAATCTTCAATTCAAGGATGGAAAGTGTAGAATATTGGGAAGTTCCAGAAATGTGATTGATTTAGGTACAAAAATAAAAGGTAACACCTTTTACTTGAATGCTACTAGTAAAATTTATCTGATTGTTCAAGTTGATGAAAGTTGGTTGTGGCATAGGAGAATGTGTCATGTAGACTTTGACAATATTATCAAGATAATTTATACTCAGGCAAATCCTACTAATGTCATATGCAAGGAATGTTAGTTAGGAAAGAAAACTAGAATTTCATTTAGGAGAAAACAACATTGTTCAAATGAATAGTTGAAGCTTGTGCATACTGAATTGTGTGGTCCTTCTAGAGTCAGAATTTTACAAGGTTACAAGTATTTCATGTTTCTTATTGATGATTATTCTAGGATGATGTGGGTTACTTTCTTAAAGGAGAAATTTGAAGCTCTAGAGAAGTTCAAGATCTTTAAGGCTATGGTTGAGACAAAGACATGTTTGAAGATTAAATGTTTGAGATCATATAGAGGTGGAAAATTCACTTCCAAAGATTTTAATTCTTTTTGTGAAGTGCATGGGATAAAGAGAAAATTATCTGCACTGCAGACCCCTTAGCAAAATGGAATTGTGGAAAGGAAGAATATGATAGTTCAAGATGCTACTAGGACTATGATGTTGGAAGGAAATGTTCCTCATATCTATTGGAGAGAAGTTGTGATTACTGTTGTTTATATCCTCAACTGGGTACAAATCAAAGGTGATACCGGTAAGATCCCTTTTGAGCTATGGTTTAGTCATAAGCCTACTGTTAGATATTTCAAAATCTTTGGGAATAAATGCTATATCAGTACATACGAAGATATAGAAAACTTTGATGCTAGGAGTGATGAAGGAATCTTTCTTGGTTATTTTACTAAGAGTAAGGCCTACCAGTGCTACAACAAGAGATTAAGGAAAATGGTTGAAATTTCAAATGTTAAGGTTGATGAAGACATTTCTAGACCATATAGAATCTGTGGATATGATTTTGATGATCAAAGTGACAATACAAACAAAGGTCAAACTTCAAATCAAGTTTAGATCATTCTGGTGAATCAAGAGGATCAAGAGGAAGGAGAAACTAGTGAAAATGCAGAAGAGAGATCACAAGAGCCTGAAATTCATGAACATCCTAAGACTCCAAGGTATGTGAGATTAAATCATTCAAAAAATTAGATTATAGCTGATAAGAACAAAGGTGTCTAGACTAGGAGAAGAATTACAAAAGAATATTGTTTGATTTCAAAGACTAAGCCTAACAGTGTCAATGAAGCATGCAAAGATGAACATTGGATTGAAGCAATGCAAGAAGAACTACAACAAATTGAGAAGAATAATACATGGATTCTTGTTCCTAGACCTAAGGAAAAAAATATAATTGGAACTAAATGGGTCTTTAGAAACAAAATGAATGAACAAGGTGAAGTTTTTAGAAACAAAGAAAGTTTGGTGTGTAAAGGATATTCTCAGATGAAAGGAATTGAATTTGAAGAGACCTTTGCTCCTGTTGCTAGAATTGAAGCTGTGAGATTGGTTCTTGCTTATGTTGCTTACAAAAACTAAAAGGTTTATCAAATGGATGTCAAGTCAACATTTCTAAATGGTGAATTGGAAGAAGAGGTGTATGTTGAGCAACTTGATGGATTTCAATTGACTGATCAGGGAGATATGGTTTTTTGGTTGAAGAAAGAATTGTATGGACTCAAGCAAGACCTTAGAGCTTGGTATGCCAGACTGGACAAGTAATTGTTGAAACTTGGATTTAACAAAGGTAGTGCTGATAGTAATATGTATTTCAAGATTGATGATGATAAATATTTGATTATGGAAGTCTTTGTTGACGATATCATTTTTGGAGGAGATGATGGTTTGTGCATGAAGTTTTTTGATGAGATGTAGAATGAGTTTGAGATGTCAATGATTGGATAGATGAAATTATTTTTAGGATTGGAAATTACTCAATTAGATAAAGAGATATTTATATCTCAGTCCAAGTATGTAAAATAATTGCTAAAGAAGCTTGGTATGGAAGATTCAAAGCCAGTCAGTACACCCATGGTGATCGAATGTAATTTGACAACAAATGATGATTCTCTGAAGGAAAATCAGACTAGATACAAATAAATGATTGGTGGATTTCTTTATTTGAATCAAACTAGACCTGATATCATGAATGATGTATGTATTGTTAGAAGATTTCAAGCCGATCCTAAGGAATCTCATGTGACTGTTGTGAAGAGGATTTTCAGATACTTGAAGGGAATAGTTGATTTTGGCCTGTGGTAAAGATGATGATCATACTTTGAGTGCCTTTATTGATGTTGATTGGGTAGGAGATGTGAATGACAAGAAAAGTACTAGTGATGGTGCATTTTTCTTGGGAAAGAAGCTAATTTCATGGTTAACTAAAAATTAGAATGCCATTTCTTTATCTACTATAGAGGAAAAATACATTGTTGCTGCTAACAATTTTACTCAAGTATTGTGGATGAAACAGATGTTGAAAGATATCAAAGTTGTGTATGATGAGCCTATTGTTATATAATATGATAATTCAAGTGAAATTAATATTTCCAAGAATTTGATGCTGCATTCAAAGACCAAGCATATATCTATCAAGTTTCACTTTTTGAGAGAGAAGGTGAGTGAAAAGGAAGTCAAATTGGAGTATGTGCCTACTACGGAACATATTATAGACATATTTACCAAGTCGTTGCCTAAGGATACTTTTGAGTATCTTAGAGGGAAGTTAGGGGTGATTACCCCTCCTAATTAGAACTAAGATGCATTGTTTTGCATCAGTCTGTGTATTTCACAATCATATCTTGATCTAGATTGATGTTGTGGTGGTTGCTACTCAGGGGGAGTAGTCAAATGATTTAGATATGTGTTTCAGAGCTTGTGTGAAGAAAGGGGATCTTTTTCATTGATTTCAAAGGGGGAGAAGAGAAATGTGAATAACTAAGAATTATTTGAGGAGAATTCATGAGAAAAGAGTCAAAACCTAAGGGGGAGTAAGTGCTAGAGTTAGTTGCATTGATGGTGTTTTTCACATCATGTGTTTCCATCAATGCCAAAGGGGGAGATTGTTGGATGTTGTGGTTGTGTTGCTGATATGTGGTTTTCATTGATGTCAAAAATATTAGCATTAATATCTTTTAAGACCTGTATATGTCGAGGATATTGAGAAAATTATAATAAAATATATTGTAGGTTGTATGTGAAGTAGTGAAGATCAATACGATCGAAAGTTAAATATATTTATGGTGAGAAGTTGGCCATTAAAGGGTTTCTTTTTAGGTGTATCTATTTTATCCAACGAAATTTTTAGAGGTTCGCATGAATATTTGAGCAAGTTATGAGTTTCTATGTTTTGATAGTTATTTTATTATTGTAGCTAGTGTTCCTAGAAGAAGATAATGTGATTATGGTAATTTGAGTTGTTGTGAATGTTCCTATGGTGCTTGTGGATGTTTCTAGATCCCGCTCTATCTGTGTTGCACATCCACATTGATTGTGGTGCTCGCGATCCATGATTTTCTCTTGTGTGTTCATGTTTTTCATGTTCATGGTCGATAGGGTGATTTTAGCATATTGTGGATTTTTGAGGAATAACTTTTGAAGGTGTTTTGTGTTCGAGGATATTGTTTTGGGTCCCTACTATATTTTAGAAAACCTTGGTGGGATCGCATAAATAAGCTTTATTGTTTTGGGCTGATAGTTTGTATTCATTTTATTATTTTGTTAAAGTCAACATTAAGCGATATAATTCCTTTTTGAGGATATATATAAGTGATTGTTTCTTCATTTGAAAGTGTGTGAAAAAGGAGTGTGAGCGAAAAAGAAGTGTGCACGAGAGAGAAAGTGTGTGTGCACGAATAATGTTCTAAATCTTTCGAAGGCAGAGCAGAGTGTGTAGAGTGAAGAAGATTAGAGAAGAGTGAATACATGTTCATGTGCTCAATTAGAACTATAATTAGGCATTAGTAGATGCTACTTTCTCAGTTCAAATTTTGGATGGTTGTAATCTGTATGTTTTTGTAAGATAGTGAGTCTTCCTTTGTATTTGAGCAGTGAGCTCTAGGCAGTGTGCTTGAATGCATGTTCATTCCCCATTCATTCTTCTTATACTTTTAACAGAGTATAAACTTGTGGATTGATCTCCACTGTGGTTTTTCCCCTAACAGGGTTTCCAAATAAAAATATTGGTGTTATGTGTATTTCTAATGTGTTGTTAATTTATGATTTCATGGTTATTAATTAGATCTGAGAATAGGGGTTAATAAATTTAATAAGTGAAACTTTGTGACAAATAATTCACCCCCCTCTCAGTTGTTTGCCTTTGTGTTGCCAACACATTACCCCCTTTCAACCTTTATCTCTCTGTCTATCTATTTATAATGTTCTAGGATTTTATAAAATTCATCCTCAACCATAGTTACAACATTCCAATAGGAAATGGTTTGGTTCAACTTCTAATGAGCAACTACAGTAAACGGTCAACCAATTACTTCTTACCAACTCGACACCAATTGGGTCCCACCAAGACACCCATAAGCAAGAGTCAATACATCGCCCCATTGAGGAGACTATATATCGTCTCCCTATGATATCATGATGTCCCTTCAATATTTACTTTATCACTCCAAGTGTTCCCCACATCCATCGGCTTATCGGCCTATTGAAGGGAATTAACCTAGGGTCCCTTCGATATCATGAAGTCCCTCGGATAGGATTCCTTTATATGCTCCATCAACCCATCGAGGAGACTAAAGACAGAGTCCCACAGAAATGATCAACTCCCACCAATGGAACATAACGCCAAAATAGCCTTATCGAAGTATTGAGGAGACATGACTTTGAGTCCCATCAATAATAACAAGTCACTTTGATACCACTCCAATCACTAACTCATTAAAAATCCAAGCCTCAAAACCTCTTGTCGAAGGTTATGAAATTCTCAGAATGCATGACTCGTTGACAACAAAGAGAACCCAAATCCACTAAGTCAGGAGGTTATGAAACTTTAGAATCCTGCAACTTAAGTTAGGAAAACTTGGAACCCCGCGACTTAAGTAACAAAATATTTCTTGCCAAACTTTAAATGTCAGGTTGATAAAGGGAAAATCACAATTGTTCTAGGAAGTTGATCAAGCCAGTAAATTTGAGTCAGATTTCTCAACATTCTCCCACTTGATGAAGAACTTATTAGCTCCTTCCAAAGCTAGAAGTTACTCTATCAGCCATCGATGAAACCAACAATATTCTCAAATAATTTTTCCATGCTCCAACTAAGACACCTGCACCAACATCTAAGATGTCCACCATCTTAGGAAACAATTCATTCCATCCTCAAAAGGAAAGGAATGAGCCATGGTGAATATGCACCAGTCTAAAAACATAAGCACCAGATCCATCTGATAGCAAAGGCTATAACATACTACAACCAATTCATTGTGCTCACAAGATATACAAAAGCATCACAACATCAACTTCAATTTCCTCAACATGAACACAATTATGAAGTCATTCTCCAGAAAACAAGATAGAACATCAACTAGAACAACAACTAGAACACTGACTGTTCCCATCCAATTGATCAATGCATGCGACTGAATATAACACCCAAAGAAAGTGATAATCCATCCAATCACACATACCTCCAAGGTATCAACATCAAAAAACTTATTCCACTCCATAACCAACCCATAAAAAAAAAATACAAGCTCCACGTGCCAACTAGTTTAAGAAGACAAAACACATCCAAGAACTCTGACTACATGAGTAATGCCAAATCTGAAAGATAAGGCATAATGAGTGTACCAATAGAATCATATATAAAAGTGTAAACCACATCATGTAGTACAAAAGAATCAGATTTCAAGAAGATCCTAAAGAGACACATGTTGCATTAGTGAAGAGGATATTTAGATATTTAAAAGACACTATGGATTATGGCTTGTGGTATCCAAAGGATACTAATTTCACATTAAGTGCATACATAGATGCAGATTGGGTTGGTTGGTTGTTGACAGGAAAACTAAAAGTGGTGGTGCATTCTTTCTTGGATGTAGATTGGTGTCATGGCTGAGTAAGAAGCGAGATTCAATTTCTTTATCCACTATAGAGGCTGAGTATATTATAGTAGCATCTTGTTGCACACAAGTATTATGGATGAGACAAACATTGAAGGATGTCAGAGTAGTGTATGAGGAGCCTATTTCTATCTTTTGTGATAATACAAGTGCAATTAACATTTCAAAAAATCCTATGATGCATTCAAGGACAAAGAATATATCATCAGGTATCATTTTCTAAGAGAGAAGGTTATGAAGAATGAGGTGAATCTTGAATATGTACCTATAAAGGATCAGATTGCTGGCATATTCATGTAGTCAATTTTGCAAGCTTGATATTATTTAAATGTTTCATTTAAGAAATCATTATTTTTTGGTCTTTAATCTTTAAAAGGGGGAGTTAACCTTTTTATCTTTACTTAATTTTGGGTGATGTAAAAGATTTTGATAAATATTATCTCAAGAAAGAATGCCAAGCTTAAGAAAGAAGAGATTGCATACAAAATGAAAAAGAGACTCCATGTTTGGGTACCAAATATGGAGAGGAAGGAAAAACTAAAAATAAACGCCAGTAAAGAGGAGTTATAGGGTTTTTGTTTGTTGCAAGTCAAGTATCTACTAGAGAAGTCATTGATAAATTTGAAGGAGAAGGGAGCATGTATCTCCTAAGAAGACTTTGCATGCATTTTTTCCTTGCACAACTGTTAGGTACGCCTGAGGATATTTCATATGCTTTTAACAGTTTTAGTCTTATTTTAATTTTTTTTAGCTATTATGAGGTCTGAAGGTTGTCATATATTCCCATCTTCTTGTGAGGATAATATAGGATAGTCATATGATGGGCACTAAAAGTGAAATACTCACCATATTTCCCTAACACAGTCCCTCAAAGAAAAATCACTATAAAAAGAAAGAAACAATGGTCATTCAAGATAAAGATAGTCTTCTGCATGTTTGACATACTCACAAGGCAAAATACAAGGAAGGGACAATCAATGCAAGTTTTCATGAATAGAAACCAACAACCCATGAATGGACAACTCAAGCATATAGGGTGAACAACAAAAAATGAGTTTAATAGAAATAAATATGTTTTCCATTATAAAGGGAAAATCCTTTATATGTCAAAAGGACATCTAGGAATTGTGCAAACAAATGCAAGGGGACTAATTAAAGAAGAAATTATAAGCGAGAATGTGGTTATCCTATTTAAGCATGTTCTTCTCCATGACTTGAAAGAGAAGATTTGAAGTGAAGAATACATATGTTTCCTGGAAAAAGAAGAAATGGTTCAATCTGATGCAGATGTAGCCATTCTTACTTACTATAGAATGAGATATCATGCTATGAAAGCTTTAAAGACACTAATCAATAAAGGTTATGATCCATGAGTAATTGACCTCTATTCTTTGAAGCCCTTTGATATATATACTATTAGGAATTCAATAAGGAAGCCTCATAAGGGGCAGATCATAGAAGGTCTTGAAAGAACAACCTCTTAGCAATAGGGACAATCATCAAATGATCAACTACATGATAGCCATCCCAAACCTCTCAATGATGAGAGGTGAAATTTGTGCCATAAAGGAAGTAGTGGCAGTCCTTTTGTAGTCAAATCAAAGATAGCTGGTCAATTGCTTACAAAGGGTTTGGATAGTTATGTTGAAGGTAAAACTGGTATGTGAGAATGAAGATACATTCCAAAGCACTAATACCAAAGAAATCATTAAATAGAGGCCTATTGAACGTAGAAAATGGACAATAAAAGACTAAAGGCCATGATAGTCCTTACAAGGGCTTGAGCACCGTAAGATTTGTAGTAGTAATAATACAATGAGAGCTTACAAGCAAGTTTGAGGAGTTATCAAGGTGAGTGATGGAATTTTTCAAGTAGAAAGTATCAGAGATGAGAGAAACTCTGAGGAAAAGATCATGAAGTCACAGTAGGCAGAGGTATCACAATTGTGCACTCAGAAGAATGATCTACAAGATGTCACCAGGTTTACAATTCAAAGGGGAGAACAAAAACAAGAAGGACTATCATTAATGTAGATGAAAGTATAATGAATTAGAATGAACAATCTCCTTAAGGACTATGTATGGAATGAAATAAAGGATGAGTGGATAAAGATAGCCAACTATAAGATAGTGTCAAAGGGCATAATTCAAAGAAAACATGGTGCTTCATAGGGGCAGTCTTGAAGCAAGAGATTAATGTCAATGACAAGATCGTCACCATGCCTAAGGAAATCCAATCATCATGAAGAACACAATACATTGGAAGGAAGTCTGTTATGAGGCAACAAAGAAAGATTGCCATCATAGTCATACCAAGCATCAAGAATCACTTTTAAAGAGTAGCAAAGGGAACCCTTTATAAGAGAAGAGACAATATTTTTAATGCAAGACAACCCTCAATCTCACAAGGTAGCCACCAACGTAATGGATAGAATGAGAATGGAAATATTTTGGGTCTATGAGGTGTCAAGATAGTAAAAAAAGGCATTTCTATGTCTGTTAGTAGGGGTTGTTAAGGTGCAAGTAAAAGGAAGCAACCTTGTTCGTTGTGTCTAGAGATTTAGATGAGCATGGTATGGCTAATGGCATAGCTAAAGGGGACAGTGTTTCTTCATTACCATTGTAGTTTGAGGTATTTGTTTGAATTTAGAGGAAGACCTACTATGAGCCTTAGATTGGGGTGATATTTATGACAGGTTTCAAATGGATTTAGGGGCAGCAATGTCAAGATATTGAGGTATGTCAATCAAAGAGAACAAATAGCATATTGTGGGGTAGTTATGAGGGTTTCATTGGACAAAAATAATGATGAAATATGATAAGAAATATGGGTAAATAAAAGTGAAGAAAATGAAGTCTTATGAGTGGAAAATCACAACAAAAGGTGCAGCAATATGAGCTCATATAGAGCAGCATAATGAATTCAAAAATGAGCAAGAATATCAACTTTTTATGTGCAGTAAATGATGATAGTTATGTGCAGCAATAATAACAATTAAATTGCAGAAATGATGACATGAATATGCAAAAAAATGATGACCATAAAAGTGCAGAAAATTAATGTCTAAAAATAGCAGCAATAGATGACAAAAAGTGCAAATAATTCACCATAAAAGTGAAGCAAATCATGACTATAAGTGAAGAAAATCATGGCTAAAAGTGCAGCAAGCCATACCATGAATGAGAAGAAATTAAGAGGAATAGGAAAACACTTTCAAAGGAAATTTTTTTATACTTTAAAAGGAAACCTTTTATTGTTAAAGAGCAGAAAACTCATAAGTTAAAGGGCAGTAGTCCTATCGCAGGCATGTAAAATAAAATTAAAGTTGTGTGAATGTTGACAGTGGTTATGACTAAGAATGAAACCTTGCATACAATCATGTATTCATGCAAGGTGGTGTTCCAGTTAGTTTATGCTACCATTGATAGACTAGGTGCAATGGATGCAAATAACCTCTCCTTGTGTTGCACCTATTGTTCCATGTTTCCAACAAAGATCTATTCGTTTGCCACCACTCTTTTTACTTGCAAAAGCCATATTCTTTTAGAAAATTATGAATTAAAACCTAGCAAAAGAAAATAAATGAAATTAATTAGTTTCAATCTTATATGTCTTAAACATTTTCGAAACAAATTTCAACAGAACTTTTGACGTTACTCCAAACAGAAAAAACAAACTAAATTACTGTATTGATGTCAAGGGATTAATAGAAACAAAAGGATAAGATGACAGGTATTTCAGAAGGATGGTTGGATGGAATATCAAGTAAAAATTTAAGGCTTGAGAAAGGACCAAAGGTTTTCAAAAGCAATCAAGGTTTGGGAAAGGTTCAAGGCTTCAAGCTATCACTAGTACAAATCTGAAGCCTACTTTCTTTCTAATAAGATGGGACTGGAGTTGATTTTAAATTTGAAGTAATGTAAAATAGTGTTGATGTTTCAATTCCCACCTTTGGAATGTGAATTAGGAATGGAAAACTATGCACATTTAGATTGCTCTTCAAATTAGGAGGGGAAGCTCCCTCTTTGTCGATTATGCTTAAAAAGAAATACTAAAGTACTGCCAATATTTTTATTC
Source organism: Sequoiadendron giganteum (assembly GCA_007115665.2). Lineage (NCBI taxonomy): Eukaryota > Viridiplantae > Streptophyta > Pinopsida > Cupressales > Cupressaceae > Sequoiadendron > Sequoiadendron giganteum. The sequence goes on along the minus strand of CM021107.1, from coordinate 421,465,768 downwards.
TCAGCTTAAGAGCACAAGGTTATAAAACTCTTTGCGTCGTAGTTGAGGTTTTCTCTGGTTTTTTACTTCAACTACAACTATACCTAAACTAATGACACTTCTAAAAAAGTCAAGTAAATTCAGAGCCTAAGAATCAGAAGTAAATAGGGAATGATTTGATTTAACACAGATACTTAAATAAACTCACTTCCAAAACACACTTGAAGACTCATTGTACTTTCTAGATGTATGCTAAAATAAATATTATGCAAGCCAAACATATAAACAAAGTAATAAAATATATTGAGATCGCAGATCAAAGCAAAGTAGGCATGGGATTTATTTCCTCAAATTCTAACAACAATAACACTTCTAGAACAACAGATTGTAGCAAAGTATGCTTACAAAATGTGATCAAACCGTATTACACTTGAAACAAAAGTGAACATGCACTAAATAATAAAGTTGTAGGAAAAGTAGGCTCGACAATTTTTTTATCATAATAATGGTTAAAAATAAATGGGAAAGGTTGCTCTTATTTATACACAAACAAGGAGTAGGGAACCCTAAAATCTCCTAGTTTTTAACAATTAGTCTTGCCAACATGCAAGCTTTGTTTCTAAGACTAAACAAAAGATAACTAATAGTTAATTGGACTACAAACATTGGTTAACTAATTTAACAATAAGAAAAGCTCCAACTATACATTTGATAATTCCAAAGAATAGATATGCATGAATGAGAACAACTAGTTTAACTTGGAAAAGGCATCAAGTTAACTGTTGTCTTTACTTGAGTTTTATTCCTAGAAATATTTGCATGCTTCAACTGGTAGTTCACTCATTCATATCTTGTGAAATCATATCCTCCAAAAAATTTTTAGTTTCCTCTTCATCAAGAACACTAATACTATCCAAAATAATGTACTATTTTTCCAACATCTCCTCACCATCTGCAATCAAACTTAGAAATTATTTCCTCTTTTTAGCTGCTTCATCAAATTTTTCTAACATTGCGGTAACATGATTCATCTTGCAAGCAACAAGATCACCATTAAAACTGCCACGAATAAGGTTTTGGCACTCTGTGTGCACTTCACTGAGAATAAAGTGCCATCTTCATGTCAATATTGACAAGGGATCTACGACACAAACATGCTTACAAACTTGAGAGTATTAGCAACCTTCTATCTATATCCAACCAATTCTACTAATATTCCTTCATAGGTTTTTACTTTGAAGAGTGTTGTTCTCTCTAAGAAAAAAGATTCTTCTTGTGTTCTTTTGTAATGACTAAATCATAAGTCGTCCTCAAGTCAGAAATGACGATAACATCTCTTGGTTTCCTTTTCGCTATATTCTTCTCGAAATCCTAAATCCCTGAGCAAAGATCATGGGTGTTATACCTCAATTGGTACATCTCTGCAAGTATAAATCTGCCCCTGGTGATGAATTCTTCTACCCAATCTCTCATATGTTTTTTGTATATGACCAACTAACTTAGCTGATGTTGATCTGTAGGTGAGTCCAAAATTTATGGAAGCAACAAGGTAGCTTGTGAAGTACCATGAAGGAGATTGGAAATATTCTGCCATAGCTATCGAATCTCAACCTTGAGGGCTGCCTTATCTTCTCCATCCTTGACCACTCGTTCCTTCAGATTATCTATTGCAACCTCAAAGAGATATACATTAGTATATTGGGTGCTTCTTCTAATATTGTTTTTGATAACTTTAAAGTCATCAATTTCAACCTCATCAACATTCTTGTCCTTCGGAGGTGTGAGAAACTCAAGGATAATCTTGCCTTCAAAATTCTTCTCCATATGAACTTGCTTCTTAAGTTTCTTCTTTGTTGTGTCTTGGTAGAAACTATCAAGCTCTACAAAGTTCAACTAATAAGAAGGATTTCTCCTCTTCCTACCTAGCAAGTTCTCAAGCTGAGATGGGGATTCTCTACTAACTTCTTTGGGAGGACCTATTCCAACTCCAAAAAATCTTGATGGATCAATAGGTGTTCAAACATTGCAAACTAGTGAATCGCCTTCTGAATATATTTGAATAGGAGAAGGCTTTGGTGATGATGAAAGAACAGGAGATGGAGGCTCTTCTTCAACTTATGGTGCTAGTTCAACTGGAACTTCTGGCGGATCTACTGACTACTCTTGCTGATTCACCCTTTCTTTTATGCTCTTCATCATTATGTTAATCTTTGTATCTCCTAGAGGATTGCTCATATCTTTTTCTCTTAGTTTTGATTTAGAAGAAGGTAGAGATGACCAAACTACTAGAGGCCCTACAACTCGAATATATATCTTCCGTGTCTTCTTACTGCTCAAGAAAATTATGTTGTTCTTGATAACTCGACTTGCCATTTCCTCAATTGAGGTTCTCTCTTTGGTGATCCAATCAACTTGTGAAAGTAGTCATTGCTCAACTTGTTCTTGGGCATACATCGGAAGTAGAACTTCCCCATTATTATTTGACAAACTCGCCACATCTTTTGATAAGAAATCTGCCATCTGCCAAAGAGTAAGTCTAGAGTAGTTGTGCTTGCACACTTCAAACTCATCTGCACAATTAACCCAAAAATATTCAATTGTACGTACATGTGCATGATTTTGACCAAGATGAGCTATAAAGACACCACGAGGATCATATGAATGTCTCTCCATGAAAAAATTGATACCAAACTTTGACATTTCATCACTCATCAACTTAGCATCAATTGCTAATCTTCGTCTATATATGCTCATCTCAAATGGGAGAATCAGTACATGCTTGTGTCTATTATCCAAAAATGTGTGCACTTCATGTACTTGCCTAAGAAATTCCATGAACATGACCTCATATGTTGGATATCTAGGAATCATGACTGGATCACCTGAGAAGCCATATACTCTTATGTAGCAGAACGTGGGAAATTGGATAAACCAATCAGCCCACTCCAATATTGCCAATCTAGCATCCACTAAAATTCTTATATGCAACCCATGATCAAGATCTCGTACCATATGCATCAATAATAAATCATTCACACGCTTATAATGCCGCTCAAACTCAAAAAGCTCTAGTTTTGGGTAATGACCATACACATGTTGAAAACCCAAGGTTCCAACGATATTCAAACCTCTAAAATCACCTTGAAAGGCCATTAGATATATGAGGTGGGATATCATGTGGAATTCGTTGGCCTTGAAGAAATATTTCTGTATACACCTAAAATTGGTCTGGAGCATTCGATTAATTAAATACAAATTATTTGATTAATTATTCTAATTTCCTCTACTATCGAATAAATAGAAATATTTATTTATATAGTTCACATTTAATATTCATCTTAATTAAATAAAAAAAATTAAATACTTTGTTCGATTTAATTATCAAATCCCTATTTCAATCTATCACATCCATCTTAAATTAATTAAATAAAGACAAAACACTTTATTAATTAATTGCCATATTCTTCTGTCTAATTTAATAAACAACTTCTATAGTTCATATTATTAAATTATTTATCTCTCTTTTGCTAATTTAAATAAATCAAAATATTTGAATTAATGCACGAAGAATATTCCATCTATATTCTCTCAAAAATGAATTAGATATCCTATGTCTAATTTATGTCAAAATCATGTCTAAATTAATTGATTGAAACTTCACGGGAAGTTTTGGAGACAAATTTGGAATTTGATCTCTCAATCCTCCTCCATCAATTCTTCCTCTTCTCTTGCCTGGTGTTTTCATGGGTATAGAAAATCTCCATCTTTCTCTCAATCTCCTCCATCTCTCACCATTCAATTCTCCAGATTGAATCCAAGCCTCTCAAAGCTTTCCCTGTGTATTTCTATAGTTAGGAAATCTATAAATACAGCCTCACACAACCAAGAAAAGGATACAGATAATCAAGCTTTTGCACTCTTACTCTGTAGGAATTCAAGCATCAAGCATCAAGCATTCACACGTCAAGCATCAAGCAATCAAGTTTTCAACCATGGCTGCCTCTTGTAGCTGCAATTATCTATTTCATATATGCTAGTTTACATTATTTATCATTTAGTATTGCATTATTATCATCTCGTTCTTTGAATAGTCATTTTAACAATCATAGTGCACTCACGATCTGAGAGCAATCTTGATTTAATAAATCTTTGGAGATAGAGAGCAATATGACGCTTTTGATAGATAATTCCTTTGAATTGATTCGTTTAACTTGTTTATTGATATAATGTCGTATTAAGAAGTGTTTTAATTTTATTCACATATTCACACTTACACTTTGATCTAACGGTGGAGACTGTCACTGATCAATGTTGGCTAGTCATAGTGTTTTGTTATGTCAACAATTTGGGAAACGACGTAAAACATCAAAGGCTAGAATTTATTGGCCTCTGCTTGACCTGCGACTCGGTTGAGAAAAGTAATCATGACTACAAATTCATCCTTGAACTCACTACACCCAAAATTCCTTGGTAAAGTGTTTTTCTTTTCTTTTAGCCACTTTTGAGCCATCCATTTCTGACGCTTATCCTTTTGAGCATACGACACCCTTTCACATTCTTCAATAGATATGATGAAGTTTTTTGGAGATGGTGGTATTGTAAAACACTTCTCAATATCTTCTAGCCTGAGGTTGCAAATAATACACCCATCTATTGATATGATTTATCGTGATGTTGGATTGTAATGCTTGACACAAGCAATTACAAATTCAAGGCTCTGGATTGAAATGGGGATAGAAGTTGCTGCAAGCAACTTGGAATGATCAAGATTCTTGACTGAGATGTTTGCTCCACCTTCCAAAGAATGCAAATCAACAATTGGAAACACATGATGCAAGTTAGTTTCAAATGTTCTCAAGAAATCGTGAAGCAACATAGATTTGATTTTAATTTCGGTTGGAGAGTATTGCATGTGAATAAACTTGAGTTTTTACTGTGAACACACCTATATTCAGAAAAGTTTTGTACAAAAGCTAAAAATAGATCATTGAATTTTCTTCAAAAAAAGGCAAATTTTCGGAAAACAAATTTAGGTATGGGTTTTGTAGATAATCTTATTCTGAAGAGACCCAAATCATTAGATTTTTAAAAATCTGAGTTTTCTTGAAAAAGAAAGATCATGCAAGATTTTCTAAAAAGTAGGGCTGAAAAACTGAGGTCTGGGTTTTGTAAACAATTTCGTTGTGAAGAGACCCAGATTGTCAAATTTTCAAAAAATATGAGTTTTTCCCAAAAAAGCAAGATCTCCTAAAAAGCGAGAGCCAACATGCAAATTTTCCAAAAAAAATTGAGGTCTAGGTTTTGCAGACAATCTCGTTCTGAAGAGACCTAGATCATCAAATTTTCAAAAATTTGAGGATTTTCTAAACATGTGTGAAAAAGTAGATTCTCTTGAAAATTATAAAATTTTCCAATCTTCAAGAGGAGTAGAAGGAAAGAGACCCAGATCGATGAAAGTTGAAAATTTTGAGCACTAGTTTTTGAAAAGTGATGCCCTAAAAAAATAGACCATGAAAAAGTGTGCTTCCCAATCTTGAATCCACAGAGAATGTTGAAAAATCACTTTGTTTGAGCATCCAAATCTTGACTAGAAGAAAATTTTATGTTTCTTCCTTTGAAAGCTAACTTGCAAATTATGAAAAATGAATGCTCAAAGCTTTCTCAAATAGGGTTTTGAGATAAAAAGTGTTTTTGTGCAAAACCCTATTTTTTTGGAGTCTGCATGCAAAAATATTTGACTTCGTTTGTATCAACATGGAGAATTCCTAAAAAATAGGGTAAGAAAAATCATGCATATGAGGATGCTTTCGAAAAATTTCTAAGTGGAGAAGACTTGGGTGGCCTCCTTGAAATAAGCCACCCAACTTCTCCAGGGATAAAAAATTCAAGATTTTCAAACTTCTCTCATTTTTAACTCCATTGAAGCCTACTTCAGTGTTTGACGATCCATCAAGTCGACATTGTCAACTGATTATCTTTGTTTGACCATGGCAATATGATATTTGACCATTGTTGAAGTGATTACTAGCTTTGTTTTAACATCCAACGTCATTTTATCGTGTTTGGAAACCCTCGAAGCTACTGACGGAGATCGAAATGGAAGAAATGATGGTGGATTCTAAGACACAAACACTTAGGTGCCCTCCTTGAAATAAGGCACCCAACATCCCTAGATGTAACCATTTTTTTGATATTTTCAATTTTTTCTTTCTTCATTTCACACAAAGATGGAAACCCCTATTCGGATGTCATTTTTCGCCACCTGATGAATGGAAGAGATTGAAAGTAAATCATTCTAGCAAGTCTGATCATATTTGAGTTGAATAGTACCTTTTGCTAGCCTTTGTTGATGGATCTAACTAATTTTCCATGATTCAGAACTAGGCTGACGAAGAGGTTTTAACGTTTTTCGAAAAACGCAAAAAAAAATCTAAGTGTTGAAGTCTTGGGCGCCCTCCTTGAAAAAAGGCACCCAACATCTCTAGAGAGAATTTTTTTTAGGATTTTCAATTTTACTTCGACTTCTTTTTTTGCATGAAATGCCTCCATTTGATGTATAATTCCCAACATCTGACAGATCCTCTGAAATGGATGATGGATTCGTTGAAGAGCCTGAACATATCTGATGATGGCCTCCAACTTTCCAAACCATAAAAACTATTTTTGATTGCATTTGACTAGATTTGAACTAGGATGAAGAGTCAAATTGCACGTTTTTCAAAAAAATGGCAAACAAATTTCAAGGTATCAAAAGAAAGGCACCCTCCTTGAAAAAAGGCACATGGTTTTCTGAGAGAGTTTAATTTTTGAGTTTTTCAAATTTTTACATTCTTCATTCGCCACCTTTGCCAACTATGTTGATCGTCATTGTTGACTGTGTTGATCATTTTGCATGCATGATCTGCAAAAACTAAAAATTGGCTAAGGCATTGATTGGCAGGTTCCTCCCTTGAAATAAGGTGCCCAACATCTCTAGAGTTAGAATATTTTTTGCAAATCACTATTTTTAGATTTCCCCTCCTTCGTTCATCGTTTTTCGAGCATCTTTTGTCATTGATCGATCTATGCAACATTTGAGACTTCAAATCTGACACCTAGCAACTGGCCATCCTCCATTAATGACCTTAGAGGTCCCGATTTAACTTCTGAAAAAGTGAAATAGACCCACTAGAGAAAAACTAATTTTTTGATAATTCTAGTTGGACCAGCCTAATCCGGATGTATTTTCAACCAATCAAAATTAGTTTGAGCCCTCCATGCAAAGATTCTACTTTTAGACATTTTCTAAAAATAGAAATTTGTATTTTTAGAAAACAATTCTAGCATCTGTTTGACAAGAAACCCAAAAAAACCCTAATTCAAGTGTATTTTTAGAAATTTTTAAAAATAGAAAAAAATTAAAACTTCACAACAATTTTTGCAAGACTTTGACCTTTTTTTTTTAGATGATGAAGTTGTATTGATGATATGTGGTTTTCATTGATGTCAACACTATTAGCATTGGTGATTCTAAAGGCTGTATATGTCGAGGAGATTGAGAAAATTGTAATAAATATATTACAAGTAGCCAATAAAGTTGAGAAGGTCAGAATGATGGAAAGTTGTGTTTGTAGATGATCAGGTGGCACACACTAAAGGGTTTTTTGCTGAGCTTATCTAGTATGTTGTCCGAAATTTTCAATGGTACGCATCAAGAATTGAGAAAGTTATGAAGATATATGTTCCTACAGTTATTCAGTTACTGTAGCAAGTGTTTCTAGAAGATGAGATTGCAATTCTGGTGAATTTGGTTGTTGTGTATGTTTATGAGATGATCAATAATGTTTCTAGATCATTCTTTATCAGTTCAGTACATCCACGTTGATCGACGTGATCGATATTGAAGATTTTTCCTGGTGTGTTCAAGTTTTTCATGTTCTTGGCCGACATCATGGTGATAGCATGTTGCAGATGCTTATGGATTAATGCTTTATTGTTTAGCATTCTTGAGGATGATGATTTAGGTCTTTCCTATGTTGTGACTGACTTAGGTTGGTGCGCATTAAGAATTGTTCATGTATTAAGGCCGACAAGTTGTAATTCATTTATTATGTGGTCGATAGAGTTGTTTATGTAAATCCATGTAGCGGATATATAAGAGCGATTGTCTCTTCATTCTAAGTGTATGAGAGTGTGTGTATGCTCGGTGTATGTGTGTGTATGTGTGAATAAATATCAGATCATCTGAATGTAGAGCAGAGTGTGAAGAAGGTTGAGCAAAGTGTATTTGTGCCTAATAGAAACTATAATCAGGCTTGTGAAGAAGCTAATTTCTCAGTTCATGTTCATCAAATGGATTTAATCTGATTGTCTTATGTAAGATGGTGAGCCTTCCCTTTGAGTAGTGAGCTCTAGGCAATGTTCCTGAATGCAAGTGCATTCTTTATTCTTTCTTCATTATACTTTTAACAGGGTATAATCTTGTGGACTAACATCTACCATGATTTTCCCCCTTAACAGGGTTTCCACGTATAAAATCTTGATGTTCATGTGTCTCTGATGTGTTATTGATTTATGCTTGCATTGTTAATTGTCAGATCTTAGATTAAAGGTTGATTAATGTTGAAGAAGTTTGATTTTGGTAACAACTGATTCACCCCCCCTCTTAGTTGTCTATCCTTGTTTTGCCAACATTTTTACCAAAATGCCTTAATGAAGCAAATTTTTTAATTTTGGTCATTAAAAATAGTTTTGTTTAGTTCTGGTCAGCTTTTTCTAGAGAGTTATAATATAGAATCATAGATAGCTTCTTTTTTTAAATTCTTGCTTATTTTATTCTTTGAAGAGAAAATACCACTTAGAACTCTGGACGATTACTACTCATAATTGAATACCTACTAGTGGAGTAATAATTTTCAGAAGGAACACAGTCACTTGATTATCTCTTTGATTTCTTGGAAATAAAATTCATAATCATATAACCTACAAGTTTTCCCTAGAAATTAATAAATATATATAAATATAAAATAATAAATATATAACAAAAAATTTGTAATGCCATAGAAATTAATCAATAAAAATAAATTTGTAATACCATAAAAATTAATCAAAATAATTGTTTTATTTTCATAAAAGTTTAAAATAATGAACAAAGCATACACAAGCAAATTTAAACATGATAAAAATTACCAAACAGTTTATATTTACTTGGAAAAATCCTCTAAAAAATCGTGATTACTTGTGACAAAAACATTTGATTGAAAAAAACTATGAGTGAAAGTGAAACAATTAAGATTTATTGAAAAAAAACCTTAGAAAAATGGTGTCACAAGTCACAATTCAAGTCGCATCCTCCCATGCCCTCGCCACATCCCGTCATGTTACAAATCGCATCGCGGAAGGGTTTGAAATGAAATAAAATCTCAACGTTTTTCCTTTTATCACTTTTATACTTCATTAACAACAATGTTTTGCGCCAAAACATGCACGTTTTGGCATGTTATGCAAAGAAAATCGTGGCATTTTTCATATAAATCAGCCAAGCATTGATAGGCGATTAACTCACCCTTTGTTCTTGTGTGCGATTAATTGCAATTTATGTGATTTAATGGTGTGCTTTTCATCTATGGTCTCCACTATTTCACTACAATAGCTAGCATTTCCTACTCATAAATGGGTTTGAGTTGATTTTTATCCTTCAATTGATGACTTTCAAAAGAAATGGGTCTACCTTCCTACATAAGAATTTCTCCTATACCATTTCCTAAAGTATCACACTCCACAAGAAAATCCTTTGTGAAATTTGGAGTGGCTAGAACTAGAGTGGTACACATAGCCTCCTTCAATCTCTCAAATTTTGAATTAGCTAACTCATTCAATTGAAAAGTATCCTTCAATAGAGCTATGAGAGATGTTTCTATGTGGCCATAGTTCTTCACAAATCTTCTATTTTATCCAATGAGTCCTACGAAACTTCCCAAATTCTTAATGGTTTTAGATATAGACCTCTCCATCATAGCCTTGTTTTTTTTAAGATCAAACTTTACTTCTTTTTGAGACACAATGTGACCCAAGTACTCCACCTATTTGACACCAAAATCACACTTGTAAGGTTTAGCATAAATTTGGCGTTGTTTGAGAATTTGTCATGCTTGATCTGCATGGTGTAAATAGTCTTCACATGTCTTGCTATAAATCAACTTATCATCAAAGAACACTAATATGAACTTCCTCAAAAATGGATTAATGATTGAATTCATCAAACTTTGAAATGTAGGTGGACTATTAGTAAGACCAAATAACATCACTATCTCAAATGTTGTCTTGGGAATATTGTAACATGCCCAAAGTTTACCTTATTGATTTCACCTAAGTTTTTAACTCAGAATGTGAATAGTTGAAATCAAATTTTCCTTTTCAATAACACATTTTCCTATTGAAATAAACCATTTCATATTACATTACATAAATAATTTTCCAACATCATTATATAAATGAGATAACATTACATAATTTCCAAGTAAAGGAAATTCATCTTTCTAAGTACATATTACAATTGATCCATGGCCATTTTCATATACAAATTCATAACTTACAATAGTTCAATATCAAGGTGTCTTCATTTGGATCACTCTTCAAGGTCAAGGTGTCCACCTATGGATCACATTTTTTCTGTTTCATAAGCCTTGGATATCAAATACAAGAGGGAGAGCATCACCCAAGTGCTTTTCCTCCAACCACAGACTTAAGTGGTCCCTCACACATCTCCTAACCAATAGATGGCCCTACCCTTCTATGAAGCATCTAGTATGGAAACCCTCTAGAAATTTGTACCTGAGCATGGTGTTGTGTCGTACATAGCTAGTTACTGTCATACTACAGATACCCACCAACTATGAATGACACTCTTGACTAGCTATGCAATCCTAGCATACAGCGAACCAACAAAGTGTATGCAGTGACTTCTACACTTACTTTGGCCAAAGTTTTCATATATATATATAAACCCACTTTCTATGAAGTGGTTTTGTATGTTCACCCACCCCCTCGCTCGACTTGGAAACTGTATTGACTTGTGAAAACTCTTGTCTTGGTTTGATCTCAATATTTAAATAACATAAACAAGATTCCATACAAAAGTGATAACACACTTATATCGATCTAAATGACCAATTAGGTTTATCCCAACCTCTTGAATACCCTATTACACATTTGTAACATTCTTGGGACTGGAAACTGCCTCTTATTCAAGTTCTTTTTTTAATCATAGGAATAGCGACTCTCCTAGTTCATGCCTAATTAGTTAACATTCATGACATCATGTCACTGACTGGACAATTCTAGTCTCAATCTAAAGCACTATTAATATGTCAATATGTATAATAATTCAGAATTAAACTTGATTTGAAGATAACTTCTTCATATAAAGTTTCAGATTCTTTGTTTTCATAGCTAGTATGGCTCCATCCTTCTATAATTGCGTAAGTGATCTTGTTATTTTGACATAAATTATCGTTTGTTTTGCTTCAATATAAAATCTTATGTCCATAATAATTCCCATAATTGAAACCAAACTATTTCCCAATTTAAACCCAAAAATGAAATTGATTTCAGAGATTAATTCCCAAAAATTTCTATGCAAAATTTAATACAATATTTAATTCCTAATTCAATAGTTTGAAATTGTATTGAATATAATTAATAAATCAATAATTGCATTCAATTACATTCAATTATGCCATGAATAAATTATTAATTTCACTTCACTACAGTGTAAATACAAAAGGATTTAAAACAACTTTAGATTATTTATCAAGCATTAATAAATGCTTATCTTTTGAAATGTGCAGATAATCCAACAATTGTTGGAATGGACCCTGGTTCAACCTCTTCCATCTATGAGAAATCTAGGAGGAATAAGTACTTTTGCACTCTTCACTAGTGTTGGTTCATTTGGAACAATGCTCAACACTGGTGGAAAACCATGCCCTAGCTAGGACCGTCCTAAGTGCACCCACTTGTACCCTAGGTTGGACACACACTATAGATGTGCCCCCTTCTCCATCTTGCTCACAACATGCTAACCTGGAATCCTATTCCCACAATGTGTTGTACTTGATTTTTTTCCTTCTTTCCTTTGTTACTTTCCAAGTCTCACATGAATTCTTATATAAGCCTTAAGGGGTGGTTTTGAAACCATCACACCTTTTCACAAAGGCTGCATTTAATAATTATTTAAATATATAATTATGCTTCCACCTTCTTAAAAGAGTTTTTACACATATGATTTATTAATATCTCTTTTAATCAAAAGATCATAATATCTTTTATTCTCCCTTTAATTGTAAAGGTTAATTTCATAACTTTCTCTTCTCTTGGGAAAAAATTCACATAACAATAATAAGACAACATAATAAGCTATTTAACTTCTAATAATTCAACTAAGAACCTTCTGATTAATCTCCAATTTCCTCATGGTTCTTTACAAGTTATCCTTTGCATCATTTACATAAGGTACCTATGTTTGTATGTTCATAAGCAATCATATATCCTTTCCCTCAATATGACATATATTCACATGTTTAAAATATATGTTAAATTCATATCTAATCTAGAGAATATTTTCAGCTTGAGAGGAATTTGTGCTTTTGCACCTTAAAATCTCCTCACATTATGGCTTTGGTTTTTCACGACATAAAATCCTCTTCTTTAAGATGAGAATACCGTGAATGGGTATTAATAGACTCTTGGTCAAGTATAAGATAATATCATTTAAATAGGTAATTATAATGTTTATATCTCTAATATGGTTTTCAACCCTATTGTTGAATATCGATATAATCATATTCAAGTGTTTACCCTAACCCTAGGATATAAACTAACCACCTATTTCCAAGGTTTATAGGCAATTGAGAATATAATTTTTTCACCCATGGTTAAGCTACCAACATAGGTATTTATAAATAACATTATTCCCTAGATGATAATGACATAATATTTCTAACATGATTTCAATACTTTCCATTCCAAGGCAACATAATTTATCCAAGCAATACAAATATTATATTTTATTTGATAGATATCGTAATACCTTATGTTAAATTCATGTCAATCAAAAATTATAATCAAGTTATCTACTTATCGAGCTATATAGATTCCCTAATCCAGTTATAGATAAACTTAGCTAAATGAATTAGCACTCATAATTCATAAACTATCCAATAGCTATAAGATGAAAATAATGATGGTGCAATCACTTTCAAACAATATTAATACATATTTTTAGAATTAAAAGATTAAAGAAGTAGATATATAGAGCATGCATGGAAAATATAGCTCTCAAAAAAAATCTTGTAACTCTATGCTCGATGCAAAAAGACTCGGCTTGCTACCGTCTCCAATCTCAGCCTATCTCCACTCTAATCATGTATTATATGCTCTCAAACTCACAAAAATATGCTCTTGACTCACAATATAATATACTCTCAACTCGCAATAAAACTACTCTCAAACTTTGAAAAAGAATGCATATGAACAACAAGAATGCACATAGAAAATGAACACAACAATGAACAACCAAACACAAAACTACAACCCTCTATTTATACAAATCTGGAAAGTTATTTCCAGTTGAAAGATAGCTAAGTTTTACACCGCCTCTCTTCCCTTTTCTAGTTGTGGGCTTTTTTGGTTGAAATGGTTGTAAACTTATCTTTCAAAACCTCTCACATCCCTCCTAAAAATGGCATAACCCAGCTGACTTCTTCTAAATGTGATTTTTTGTACACTAACTCATTAAAAAGCTCTAATTTCATGGCACACATGGAGTCCAAAACCTACTCAGTTTGTTCCTCTAGCCAAGTCATGGTTTCTCAGCTTTGCACATGTTATTTTACTCAGTCAAAGCTCCCTTTTTGGAGTTGTGTGTGGGCTTTACACTCTCCTATTTGCACAATTACATCGTGGCTTTTCATGCCTTCTAAATCTTACAATCTGACACTTGAGTTGGTTGTTTCATGCTTTCAAAATAGTTAGCTTTAAATGTTTTAAAAATAGTAATGAAATTATACGCCACTCTTGCTATATGTGTGGTAGTTGACTCATTCTAATGCATGGTTACTCAAGCCATACGTGGTTGTTTGCATTATTTTATAATAGCATTAACTTGCTTGTCTTATATGATAACATACTCACTTCCATTGCATTATAATATGCGAGTGACATCTCAATAACATTTCATATACATATATTATAATATATATATGTCATTTAATTTAATATATATATACATATACATATATATATATCAAAATTTTAAAGTCATACTATATATATATATAAATACATAAAAAATATATCTCATGCTCAATAGAAGGATTTTAACACATACCTCAAACTGACTTGACTAGGCTTGTCTAACTGAGTGTGTGTTTACTCAAGTAGGTATACCAATAGTTTCCATACCAAATTCTTCTCCTGGGTGATACTCTCCCTCTTCTCACTAGAGGGTTCAAATCTTTCCTGCATCCAACTTAGTGCAACATGAACAAAGTTAGTTGATAACATGAAAATCATATTCATCATATATCATAAGCATGATTAAAGCAATTAAAAATTAATCTCACCATAATGCATGTTCATATATTTCATTCATCCATTGAACATATAAAATTCATAATATTGCATTTTAAACATATTTACTCATAAAAGTAAAAGTAATTTGGTAACTTATAAATGGGGTGTAACAAATATCTTCTTCCTTAATTTGAATTTTGTGATAATCTGATCTAAAGATCAAGTATTGTAAAAATCATAGATCCATTGGATTTGTCTAGTAAATCATCAATGACTAGAATAAAATAATTATTTTTAATTAAGGTGTATTTGTAGCTCTCTCTAATCTAGACACATGGACCAAAAATCATCCTTGTTATGCATCATCACCATGGGAGAAGAGTAAACACTTTGGCTATGCTTGATAATACCTACCTCTAGCATCTCATGAACCACCTTCTTAATCTCACTTTTATTTATTTATGGGTATTTGTAGGTCCTAATGTTGGGTTCTTGACTCCTTGGTATTAGTTGAATGGCATGATTTTGTTTCCTTTTAAGAGTTAATCCTTTAGGCATATCTCCAAAAACCATTGAGTGACAATCTATAATTGCTTGCAGATTTGGCCGAGTAAGAACATTTAATTGGTGGGCAACTAATGAAAAAAATCAGGCCACAAATCCATCAACCCCTTTATTAAAAATATTTTGTGTTTGATGAGATCTTCCCAACTATGGGCCCTTTGAATCAAAACCATCTTAGTTTTACTATCATTCCTTGTGATTTTAATACCATGAACAACCGATGGAGGTTCCTCTCAATTGTTCCATTGTATTGAGTCACTATACTCCCAACACTAAATTTGCTATGCCCATGGGAATAGAAAACATTGAGAAATAAAGTTGATACTCTCCCATGGTCAATTTAATGCTAACGCATTTTCTTGAACAATCGACAATACCCCAATTTACAATTTGGAGTTGAAATTCTAAAGCAAGAAATATAAAAAAATTCAAACAAGTAGCTAACTTCTTGTTAGCGAAGTTGTGAGTGCTTCTTGAGACTATCAATAGTGTTACTCTCTTCGAGAAACCCACCACCCCCTTGAGAGTTTGTGCGGTGCTAATTATAGCAAGTGTGTGACAAGAAGTAGTTGGTTGAGTATCTCTTGATTCCCCATCTAATTCATTGTCACCTTCTACTAGTGGTTCCTTGTCTTCTTCCTCAATCATTCCTTCAATCATTTTCACTGCCTTTATATCCACAATTGTATTTTAAATCACACTTAAAACATGACCCTTTCACTTCCTTCTCTTTAATTTTTTGTGGAGTTGATCTAGTAGGCTAATGAAGTGACTATCAAGGAGATATTTTATCTTGTATGTAGTCATCAGGGTATGTGCAAGATCATCATGGAAAAAATAGGCCCTTAAGTGGTGATGAAAATTTAGAAAAATTAGAGTTAGGAAACTTGACGTAAAATTTTGAATAAGTTATCTATATTATTTTAAAAATATGTAAGAATAGAATCTGTAGCAAATTGAATGTAGTTTCTAAATTACTAAGTTTTTTTTTTTTAAATCTATTTGGTGAAAATTTGAAATTTCAATGCAGTAGTGCTTAAATTTCAGGAAAAAAATAAGTAGGCATTTGTCTGACCACCCTAACCACCAAAAAATGATAATATTTTTTATAAGATTTTAGATATAAGTAGAGGACTCATGTCTCGATGTGATGCATAGTTTTTTTGTAATTTTTTTCCAAGTAAATAGTTAATTATGAATTTTTTATTACAAATTTTTAAAAATATAAAAACTCGTATGTCTGACCACCTTAACTTGGTCAAAACTTCATGAAATTCAATTTTTTTTAATCCAATAGTATGTGAAGCATGTTTCGGATCCAAAAAATGTGCTACCGTTTGAAAGCTATTTATGCTTTTCAATCAACCTATCAATAAGACTTTAGTTGTAATTCAAATAGAAAATGAATAATAATTATTTATTTAATTCAAACTAAAGCATAATTTATATTGGTGGAAAACTGAGAATATCCTTTAAAAACCCTTTACGTTTCATCAATTTAGGGTAAAAAAAGTCATCACCCACATGGGCGAAGGCTAGAAAAGCAAGGTAAGCTATTAAACACATTTTTTGTGTTGACTTCTTAGGATTGGCATGTCCTAGCCAAATTTTGAAGCAAACCCGAGCCTAATCTCTAGGTAGTAGGGTTTGTATCAGACATATCGGATATCCGGTCCAAATCGAATATCCGATTTGAATTATATATGATTTTATATAATTTTTATTTTATATAAAAAAATTAATATATTTTTTAATACATAATTTAAAAAAAAAGCAAAAAATAGTTTATAGTTTATTTTAATATATCTAGTTGAGAAAATACAGTATAGTTTATAATATGATATATAATATATAATTTATGATAATCTCTAACAGAATAATTTATAATTTATGATAATCTCTCTCTCTCCCTCCCTTTCTCTCTCCTTCCCGTTCCCCCTGCCCCCACCCCTCCTCCTCTCTCTCTCTCTCTCTCTCCCCTTCTTCTCCTCTTCCCCTCTCCCTTCCCCCTCCTAATTCCCTCTCCCTCTCTCTCCTCTTCTTCCCATCATCCACTCTCCCTTCCCCTTCATAATTATCTCTCCCTCTCTCTCCCCTTCTTCTCCTCTTCCCCTCTCCCTCCTCCTAATTCTCTCTCTCTCTCTCTCTCTCTCTCTCTCTCTCTCTCTCTCTCTCTCTCTCTTCCCTCTTCCCTCTCCTTCCCTTCCTTCTTCTCTCTCTCTCTCTCTCTCTCTCTTTCCCCCCCTCTCTCTCTCTCCCTTTCCCTCTCTCTCTATCTCTTGTCCACCCTCCACCTCCTAATTACTCTTGGGTCTATGTGTGCCACAAATCGGATATCCAATTTGTGACAGCAAAATCTTACTATTACTATACATTTTTAAATGTTTTTCAAATCATTAATCAGATTTTATCCAATATCGAATTTGTAGGCCATTGAAAAACCTTAAGTGCGTCGTTTTTGGTATCCCAACGAACCCTAAATTCTATTTGCACACTTTGCAGGCGAGAAAAATGTTATTTCAGTCAGGAAGAGACAAAGATCAACTTTTTGGAGCATCTTCTATTCAAATTTTTCATAAGCAATCAATTTTTTAGTATCTTCTTGGAGGTATAATGGGGAACAACAGTCGTTGAAAGCAAAAATGTAAGAGAAAGCTTAAAAAGGATCAAATTGAAGCATATAGACAAAGAGATAGAGAAATTCATAGGAAGAGAAGAGAAGGTATGTCAAATATTGGTGAACCTAAGCCCTTTGGTCTTTCAAATGAAGAGGAAATTGAATATGTTCAAGGTGAAAATGTTGAACATGATATTGAAATTAGGAATCCTAATGTTGAAATTGATATTGAAAATGTTCAAGGTAAAAATGTTGGAATTGAAGATGTTGACCATGATATTAAAATTGGGAATGAAATTATTGAAATTGATATTGAAAATGTTGGAATTGAATATGTGGAACATAATATTGAAATTGATATTGAAGATGTTGAACTTAATATTGAACCAAGTGTAAATTATGTTTCACCAAATTACATGGGAAATGAAGAAATACATATTCCAAATTCAAGACCTTTAAGAACCCCTAAATGGTTACTTGAAATTGATGAGAACATTATAATAAGGAAAAAGATAAGAGAGCTGCTCGGAGAGTCATTACAACCACCCTAGTAAGCCATCAATTGAAAAAGGATCTCTTTATGAGAAAAACTTGTATTGATTTTGACATAAATCATAAAACTTTGGATAGAGAACTTGCAAGAAGAGAAAGAATAGATGATCCTCTTCAAAAGGATACATGGGCTTTTGTCGGGAGGCTTCGACGTGTTGATAAGAAGTTAATCGATAATGTAAAGCAGGTAATTTAGCAATTTTTGCATGATAAATCCAGAGTATCACCCAATGCAAATGATGTTTTAAAGTTAAGAATTGGCAATAGAGACCATACACCACATCCTAAACATTCCTTGGAATCAATCCAAACAATGTTGTTCAAATTTTTTATTGAAACTCATCCAAATATGGAAATCTCACAAAGGACTTTTGAAGGTTTGAAGCCATTTTATTGTGTGCCTCTTAAAATTCATAATACTTGTTGCAAATACCATGTGGAATTTTCAATGTACCATGAAATTGTATGCTATATCTATTCTACTTTGCATACTAATGAAATGTTATAGGAGTGTGGTGCAATGGATCTTTTGAAATCATCATGGGACTTGCTAGATCTATTTTTATGTTCTAGAGATGATGGTTGCTTTTTCTATAGAAATGATTGTTTAAATGCGAAGTGCTCACAATGCGGTGGATTCTCAAAGTTTTCTCAATATTTTCATGAGGGTTCCAAACATGAATTTGGAAAGAATCTTGTTGAGAAAAAGAGATATGAGATAGTCAAATATACTTTGCAGAGTGGAGGTGAATGTTCTAGATGCGAGTTGGTTACAAAAGAATGCAGCGTTGTTGATTTTATTTTAGATTTTAAGGATAATATTTTCTACAAGTATGCAAGGCATAGCCATAGGTCTTAGTGGCTAGATCAACAATTCAGGATGTGTAAGGACTCTTTTCCGATTGGCACTATTATATCAGTGGTTGAATTTTTAGAAAACTACACATTGCAACCACAAAATGAGGTACAATCTTAGTATTACAATTCCATTTAGATTGTTATTTTTGTCCACATAACATATAGACATGCACCTAATAGTACAGAAGAGGATCAAAAGATAATCAGAGAGTATAATTTTTATATGAGTGATGATAGATCTCACTCGTCTCAGTATGTCCAACATTATTTCGAGAATTTTATTGAGTTCTTGCATGAGCATGATATAACACTGGGACGACATCTCATTTGGTCAGATAACTGCATAGGTCAATTCAAGAATGCTCTTATGTTTTATTGGTTGAGTAGAATGCATGTAGAGAAGGGTGTGCCTCATATTTGGCATTTTTTAAAGTTGGGCATGGGAAAGGGGAGCATGATGGAGTAGGTGCATGTGTAAAGAGAGCTCTAGTTAAGGAGCAAAATTCAGTGATGCATGTTCTATTGTTGATTGGTGTAGTTCAACACTATCACAGGGAGGGACACTTGATTCAACAGTGCGCATATTCTTTTGGTTGGTTGAGGAGGGCACAATGGGAGACAAATTTGATTGTCATACAATTAGAGATTCTTCAAAGATTCTTTCATTTTGAAGCTCAGATGCAATCACATGGACCATTTGGACACGAGAGTTGGCTTGTTTTTGTCAGAGTTGTATTCAATGCGAGTCAAGTGAGTGGGTGGATACATGGGTTCCACAGTATCTAACTCCTTTATCTCAAAAAATATCCATGACAAATGACACAATGGAAAGTTTAGTTGACTACGACCGTCTTTCAGATCTACTATAGCTAGGACATGTTTTTGCAATTGTTGCATTGCAGGGGAATGAAGAGAGATCAGACTATTGGTTGGCTCGATGTGTTCGAGTAAAGCATAAGCTAAGAAAACCGATGGAAGATGATTATTGTTTCATGTATCCTATAGGTTCAGTTGTGGTTCCAAGAACTTGGTTGCAGACATACATAATTAGAAAGAATGGTATACCTTCATTTGAAGACTACGAGAAACACAAAACCATTGTCATGTATTTGCACCTTTTTATAGCAACAAATGTTAAGTTGTCGAAGCATCACGCCAAACCAAAGACAAAACAACTATGGATAGTTAGTAATGTTGATCATGAAGCAATATTGGATACTCTTAAGAAAAGAGATGACCCTTCAGGAACACTTGAATAGCGTATTCAAGAATGGAAGGTACAATTCTTAGGTTCATTATGCGTAATTTCATTAGTGTTATTTATTTAATAATTTCCAAAAGTAGTTGGTTGGCTAATGGGATAGTTAGGATACAATTGAAGAAGATTAAATTAAGGTAATGCTCTGATATAACTATAAAAGAAGTTGAAATTAAGGTAATTCTCTAATATGGATATAATATTTTCAAAGCTTTTAGTTCCATATGCATCCTTTTGCACTTTTTCTATCTATAATCCAAACAGAGAATTCTCTTCAATCTTTTTTCATTTAGTCTTATTACTGCCACATTATGCTACTATGGTAAACTGTATTTTTAATATCCACAATGAAGAGAGGAGGACTAGCATGAAAGTTTTGAATTTTCAATTTTTGGAAACATGGTCTAGTTTTGGAATCATGGTTTTGAATTTGCAATTTTTTGATAGAATTGAAGAAGCTGAAATTAAGGTAATGCTTTGATATAATTGTTGAAGAAGCTGAAATTAAGGTAATGCTCTGATATGGATATAATATTTTCAAAGATTTTAGTTCCATATGCATCTTTTTTCACTTTTTCTATCTATAATCCAAACAGAGAATTCTCTTCAATCTACTTTCATTTAGTCTTATTACTAACACATTCTGCTACTATGGTAAACTATATTTTCATTGTCCAAAGTGAAGAGAGGAGGACTAGCAAGTGTGTTCGAAAGACAAGAGAACCAACAATCACTCCATCTAGTCAAATTTTGAAGGCACAACAAGATCTATTTCCTTCCCCTAGAGGGAAATATGTTTTGTACTATATGTTATGTACTATCGATATACACATGACATTTTATGTCCATATGACTCCTTTTTACTAAGCCTGTATGGCTTTTTTGGATATATTATATATACTTTTATCAATATATATCATTGTATAGCTTTATGGCTTTTTGATTAAAAAAAGTATTCTTTTTATACCGCCATTCTTGAATCTCCCTTATGATGTGTATTGAATCTTATTTTAAATGTATTAGGGATGGTTTGGAGTCATCTTGAGTCATTTTGTGTCAATATGTCAAAAATTGCAAAATAATGCAAAGTTTTAATGCAAAATTGCCAAAATATTGCAAAATGGCATATGAAGAGTCAATTTGTCAAACTTGTGTTAGGAATCAAGTGATTTATCTATTGTAGGGATAGTTGGGACTATTTAATGGAATTTGAATTGTTTGGAGGGTCATTGGAGTAAAAAATGCAAAAATTGTCATATTGAAAGTGCAAAAGGTGGAACACCAAGGGTCATGTTGGTTTAAAAGGTTGTTGACTCAGTTTAGGAGGTTTGTTTTGGTGGGAAAAGTGTTAAAAAATTTGTAGAAACTTGAATGCAGGGTTGATTCATACTTTTGTGAAGGGAAATCAAATAAAGTTCCTTTTTTTTTCCAATTTTCTGTATGATTTTGTACGTTAAGTTCTTGGTTTCTAATGATTTAAATTAGGTGGTCAAAAAATATATCTCCATTTTGGCTTTGGAGTGAAGAAATTTTGTTGATTTTTGTGCATTTGGTGGAAGAATTACTATAGGTGGCTAAAACTTGTGTTTTGAGGGTTTAAAAATGCTTAAATAGGCCATCTCATCTATTGTACATGTTGTGACTCGATGGGATGGCCCAGATAGATTGGAATAGGTATAAATATGGTGAATAATGGGTTTTGTGTGTAGGTAATTTCTTTTGGTTGGTTTGGTATGATGCCCTAGGTGGAAAATAGTGCATTTTTGGGTGAAATTGGGTGGTTTGAGTGAGCAAATGATAGAATTCTTGGGGGTGTAGAAGTTGTAAAATCCAACTTCACAAGCCCCGAAGATCACCTGTATGCAAATAACCTATCACAGAAAGAAGAGATGGAGATAAAAAATCAAGGGTTCTCTGAAAGCTGAAAAATGTATTAATTAGAGAGTCTAAAATAAAATACAATGATCAATCCTTATAAAAGGAGATTGTGCAACCCTAAAAGTAACCCTAATAGGTAGAAATTTAATAATTAATATAAAATAAAATGTCACAATATGCAAGCTAAAGTGAAATATTAAGAAAGGAATAAAGGTAACTTAATTAGCATAATTAAGTTAAAACTTTTACTCTAACACCCCCCCTTAAGATGAGCATGAGTGCAGCTACAAAAATGTGCAAGAAAGAAAAAGTAACTACAATGCATGAAAGTAAACATGGGTCTTGGAAACTAGGCCTGATCAGGTACCCATTTACAAATTGGTAATGTAAACTAAAGGAAACGGGGTAAAGGAAAAAACCTAGTGGGAACAAAACTCCTCCCCAAAATAAAATACAAAGAAATGAATGAAATGAATTAATGAAAGAAGGATAGGAGGCGGATTGCATGATACCCCTCATAGAAAATTTTTATCATATAAGTTCATATACAATGGTCTCCATAGGAGAGATAGAAAGAGAGAAGAAATCCCCCCCACAATGAAGAAACTCATGTCACAATGGTAGATGCCCGATGTAGAATCCAAAATGAGATCTTGAAGCGGAAAATGATATTCCTCCCCTTGGGAGAAATGGATCCAAAGGATGATGTCGAAGAAAACCTATGAAAAGTGATGAACCAATCTGTCTCAAGATGTGTGCCATGATAGCATGTTGAAGAAACTCTCTGTCTAAACCGAAACAAATGATGTCAAATCCAAATTGATGTGGAGAATCTTGAAATGCAACCTCTGAATGCACTGATAATGGTGGGCGTATAGTGATAACCTGACTGTCAAGGTAGAGGAGATGAATGTCCTCAAAATAATCCTTCAAATCTGAAATATAGGACTCCACAAACAAGAAAGATATGTCTGCAATATAAGAGTCCAAAGTAGCTATGTCTAGAAGATGAATGATGCCCTATTGCACTAAATTAGGAACAATGGGAGATTATGATGAAGTCTCAATCTGAAGAGTAGGAACTATGAGCCAAGCCTCTAATCCATTAGAACATATAAGGGTGTCTAAATACTCAAGCTCCTCTAAAGTATCATGATCAAAGGGTGTATTATCTCTCCAAGCAATGGGTAAGAGATAATCTAAAGCAGGATCCTTTAGGAATGGAGAGAGATTGGGGTCTCCATAGATCTCCCAAAGACGTGTCCAAAGTGGGTGGGGACAAAAAATGTCCGATATAGCCCACATATTGTCATTATCAACACTAGACAAGATAAGTCCTACTATGTGATCTCTAATGATATCCCAAGCTAATTTTCCCTCTCAAGTGGTTGGTTCGGGTATGAGATCATACAAATAAGGAAAAATATTAAGCCACCTACAATGTGTAAGTATGCCCTTTTCCCACGACTCATAATTACCACGTTCCAAAATTACAACTAAAGGGTGAGTAGAAAAACCCATGATAAATCTTCAGATGAAAAAATATGATAAAATTGACCTTACTACATGTAGATCACATGAAATAGAGCCTAATGACGCAAACAGGAGGTTCCTAAGTGCCAAAATGCCCAAGTAATTAAGCAAACTATGGAAACACAAAAGGCTCAATAAAATATACCTGAAGTAGAATCCAAGAAAATAAGTCTAATCATTGTGTAGATAATTGAACCAGCTTTCCGATGCCTATTGGTTTGCGCAAAACAGAGCCCAGACGCAAAAGATATGCCTCTCGGAGTGCAAATATCAACATTTGTATTTGAATACGAAAAAAGGCATAAAAATTGCAAAATTTTGAAAACAATCCTCCACCATCAGAACTGTCTCAGAACTAACTTTCCGATGCCTATTTTTGTTTGAAAATCCGAGCTAAAATGCCCTTTTTACACCCGATTTCGTGCAAGTTGCTCAAAATTTCCCAATAGGCCCTTCAAGAGCCCTTAGGGGCTAAAATAAATAGCCCCTGGTCGTCTAGGTGGACCAAGGGGCAGACACTCTAGCTCCTAGGCGGAGCCCCTGGTCACCAATGTGACCTAGCATTGGGAGCTGGAGGGGCGGCGGGGTTGGGCGCTTAGCGCTAGGACGTCGATAGAACTGTCACTTTAGTGCTCAAGCCTCCAGGAGCTGTCAGATTGTAGGAGGGCGGCGGTAGTGGTTGCATGAGCTGGTGGTGCACCTGAAATTCGTCGCTTCTGGTGGATGGATGCGGTGGTCGCCACCAGCAGGGGTAGCACAGTTGAAATACACTAGCAGCATAAATTGTTTAAAAAAAAAAAAAACCCATGCCCTGGGGTCGTACGACCTTGGGGTAAAGTTTTTTGCGTCTCTGGTTGACTGTGTCCAAAATGGACGAATGAACAGTCAATTTAGGGGTTTTTGGGCGTTGTAGACTCAATGGTAAGGTCTGTTTGAGCCCAAAATGCTTCCATCAACCAAGTATGCCCTAGATCAAAAAAGATAAACTCCAAACCCTCGAAGCTCCAAAAATCTTCAGAAGATGAACAGGAAGCAACAGGTCTGGAGCTCTGATACCATGTAGAATTTGTGAAATCCAACTTCACAAGCCCCAAAGATCACTTACATTCAAGTAACCTTTCATAGACAGGAAAATATGGAGACAAAAAAATAAGGGTGCTCTGAAAGCTGAAAAATGTATTAGTTAGACAGTCTAAAATAAAATAGAATGATCAATCCTTATAAAAGGAGATTATGCAACCCTAATAGGTAGACATTTAATAATTAATATAGTTATTAAATGTCACAATATGAAAACTAAAGTGAAATCTTAAGAGAGGAATAAAGGTAATTTAATTAACATAATTAAGTTAAAACCTTTACTCTAACAGGGGGAAACAAAGATCTGTTGATCTTTTGAATTTTTGCAGGTCTTTTATGAAGTTTTGAAGCTGTTGGTTGGGTTAGATATGCCCTGAAAGGTCTTTTTTCAATAAACCCCCCATGTAAAGTGCAAGAAATGAGGGTTTCATGGTAGAGTGCTTTGGGAAATGTGTCTTCACAAAATAATTATGGAATTTGGGGTTATGTTGGCTGGTGAGTGTTGCCCAATGAAAATTTGGTTGAAAAGGAAAGTTTAAGACATAGGTCCTTTGTAAAAGTGACCCAATTGGGGGTCTAAACTAGTGAAAACTCTCAATTTCAACTTGCCTCCCCTGCTCTAGAAACCATGCACATATGTCCCCTACCCTTAATTATGCTATTCCACCAAGTTACAGTAGGATACAATGGGTGGAATGGCTAAAAATTCATTTTTACACACTCAAGTAATTGCATTTGATAACTTTTTCCCCAAGAGAGAATTCACCACCACGGGAAAAGGCTTTAGAGCAATTCTGCATGTTTTGGTATAAAAAAGGACCATTCCAAGTGTAAACATACCCACTTGAATGCGTTAGAACAATTCATTTGGTCACACGAGTTGTAGAACAAAAGTTGCACCACTTTGCAACTTTCAACTACTTGCATTTGACAACTTTTTCCCCAAGCAAGAATTTACCACCACAGGAAAATGCCTCTAAGATTGCAAAAATAAAGAGAGTTTATTGTAGAGGGGCTCAACATGATGCCATAGGGTTAGATGAAAAGTTTCTAAGTGTCACAATGTCCAAATACGAGCATGCTGAATTTTGCAGCCATTTTGCACTTTGGACACTTAAGGGAATCTATCGGTTGAATGTAGCTCAGAGTGATTATGTGTGTTTCGATACAAAAGAGGACCATGCTTAGTGTAAATGTACCCACCTGGATGCATTGAAATAGTTTGTTTGGTCACACGAGTTGCAGAATGAAAGTTGCACCACTTTGCAACTTTCAACTACTTGCATTTGACAACTTTTTCCGCAAGTGAGAATTCTCCACCACAGGAAAATGCTTTCGAGATAGTGAAAACCAAGAGAGTTTATTTTAGAGGGGTCCAACACAATCCCATAGGGTTAGACTATAATTTTCTAAGTATCACAGTGTCCAAATACGAGCATGTTGGAGTTTGCAACCATTTTGCACTTTGGACTCCTAAGGGAATTTGTCGGTTGAATGTAGGTCAGATCGATTCCGCGTGTCTCAGTGCAAAAGAGGACCATGCCTAGTGTAAACGTACCCACCTAGAGACGTCGGAACAGTTTGTTTAGTCACACGAGTTGCGGAATGAATGTTGCACCACTTTACAACTTTCAACTACTTGCATTTGACAACTTTTTCCCCGCACGAGAATTCTCCACCATAGGAAAGCACCTCCAAAATAGCAAAGATAAAGAGAGGTTATTGTAGAGGGGCCCAACATGATCCCATAGGGTCAGACGAGAAGTTTCTAAGTGTCACGATGTCCAAATACAAGCATGTTGAAGTTTGCAGTTATTTTGCACTTTGGACTCTTAAGGGAATTTGTCGGTTGAATTAAGCTTGAAGCGATTCTATGTGATTTGGTGCGAAAGAGGAAAATGAATAGTCTAAACGTACCCACCCGAACACGTTGGAATAGTTTTTTTGGTCACACGAGTTGTAGAACTAAATTTGCACCACTTTACAACTTTCAACTACTTGCATTTGACAACTTTTTCCCCAAGCGAGAATTCTCCACCATAGAAAAATGCCTCCGAGATTGAAAACACTGAGAGAGGTTATTTTAGAGGGGCCCAACACAATCCCATCGAGTGAGACAAGAATTTTCTAAGTGTCACGATGTCCAAATACAAGCATGCTGAAGTTTGCAGTCATTTTGTGCTTTGGACTCTTAAGGGAATTTGTCGGTTGAATGTATCTTAGAGTGATTTTGTGTGTTTCAGTGCGGAAGAGGACTATTTCTAGTGTAAACGTACCAACCCAGATGCGTCAAAATAGTCTGTTTGGTCACACGAGCTGCAAAACAAAAGTTGCACCACTTTGCAACTTTCAACTTCTTGCTTTTGACAACTTTTTCCCCAAGCCAGAATTCATCACCATAGGAAAATGCCTCCAAGATAGCAAAAATCGAGAGAGGTTATTGTATAAGAGCCTAAAAAAATCCCATAGGGTTAGATGAGAAGTTTCTAAGCATCATAGTTTCTGAATACGAGCATGCCAAAGTTTGCAGCCATTTTGTGCTTTAGACTCTTAAGGGAATCAGTCGGTTGAATGTAGCTCAAAGCGATTATGCATGATTCAATGCATAAGAGGACCATGCCTAGTGTAAAAATACCCACCTAGATGTTTCCCAACCATTTACAACCACTTTTTAAACAATTTTTTAATAAAACTTCATTTTTGCACTTTCTTGCAAAAGTTCCTTGACAACATTTTAGCAACTTGACAACTTTTTACATTTTTTGACAAATGACCCCAAATCACTTACAAATGACTCTAAATGAATCCAAATAGTCATGGATGACCTTATTACACCCAAGAAACAAATCATAGAATCACATGTACTTACTTTGGAACCATACCATCAAACTGACCTTGAACGTTGGAAAAGGGGCTCCATTTAGCCCACTTTAACAAAGTAACTCTCCTTCAATCTTGTTGTCCACTCAAAATACCATTATAAAGCCCTCGAACTACCTCCAAAACCACAAATTATTCAGCCACTAATTCAAAAATCACTTGCTAAGACCCTCTTTCATGAAACCCTCATTTTTCACCAAATAAGCAGGGGTTTATTGAAAAAACCCTCCAGACCTTATTCAACTTCAAAATATTTTCACACATTCTTATTTCACTCTGGACAAACTTAATTCACCTTCAAATTATGTTGTCCCAAATTTCTCTCACATTTCCTTCTTAAAACCTCTCAATTTCACCCATTTTCACTCTTTGTTCAACAAGGGCTTCAAGCCCAAACATCCAAATGACCTACCATGCCTTTACAAACATTTTATCACATCAAACTCCACCTGATAACAATAAAACAACCAAGTTCTAACCTTCTTCCAAACTATTTCTTTAATCTACTACTTCAAGATATGCCTCCTAGGCCTAAATTCATGCTTTTTCCATAGGGGCAACATGGAAATCTCCACCAAATGTCTTTGCCACAACTATATATCTATTCCTACACCAAATCTTATTCTAACCAAGCCCATTCCACCGAATCACAACATGAACAATAGGTGGAATGGCCTCTTAATACATTCTGAGTCCCGACCCTCTAAATCAAGTATATATTAATTTTAGAAACACCGTTTCCTCTTTCAGTGGTCCTCAAAAAAGTAAGAACACTAGGTGTAAATTATCCTATAACATCTTGTAACAATTGAAGCCTATCTTTAGTCACTTTTTATTATTTCATTTGGTACAGTAAAAGGCAAAGCTTGACAACCAATTCTTTCAATTAAATTACTTGTTAACCTAGACCTAGAAGAGATACATGCATTGAAATGCTTATATTTTTTATAGTCTATTTTCATGATGTATAAGTTAAAATATTTTTTCTTACTATTGCTGACTTGTAAGATGAGTAGTAACTTTTAATACATAAAGAATCATACTAAAAATGGTACTCTAATTACAACCAATATATATATATATATATATATATATATATTCACCAACCTTTCTGAGAGCAAGAAGCTAAGAATGCATTCCTTTTTATCATGATCAAAATTTGCATCGAGATGTTCCTTCAAAGAAAAAAATAAAAAAATGAATTTGATTCATCCTTCATGATATACAAAAGGGTGAAATTAGGTCACTCATCTCCTTCATGATTGAGACTATTAGAAGTTAAAACCATATCAATATGTATCTTACATGCATAATGTGAAGACTTTTAAGTATTCCACATTTTTGTTGAAAGTTTCACGATATTTAAATATAAGAGAATTGTGTGATAGAACATATTCAAACAAAAAGCTACCATTAACATATTTTAAATTGTTTGCATAGTTGACTGTTGTCCAATTATAAAGAAATAATTGCATGTCAATCATGCAATGATATTCTTGTTTGAGAAGCTTCACTATATATTCTTTCAAATATTCATGCACATGAGGAACAAATTATTTTGATTCTCAACTTCTATATATCAAATTATCCAATAATCAAGTGTATGTCCATATACAAAATTAGCATCAACGCCAACTCAATTTTTTTTTTACAAAATGTGGCATATGCCATCTCGATATCTATTTAAAATATACATGCCAAAATGTCTATCTCATCCTAAACTACTAGTGGATCATCAAAATGGAGCCTCTTTGAAGCACTCTTTGACTCTAAAGGAAACTACACAAGAAAAATTCAAACCATAATTGAGATTAGTTATATTATATAATTTAAAATCGAATAATTAACATCAAAATCAATATACATTGAATTATAATTGAGCTCTAAAATTGAAATCTTGATTACCTCGTATATACGTCTCTTCAAACTGTCAAGAGTCATAGAATATACCCCTCTCAAAGAACTAGTCATATCAACTTTTGCAATGCCAATCTATATATGTGAACAAAAACATAAAATTGATACAAGTTAGCATACAATTATCGGTAATAGGAACATATTTAACAAACACAAAATAAAATAAACGCATACCTATTTAGGCCTCTCTTTTTCTTTATCTCCTTCAGATGTTTTGACAACTCCTCCTTGAGGTGTTCCAACACCTACTCCTTCAAGTAATGTGACACTTGTCAACAAGGATTTGTAGCTTATAATCACCTATACATATACAAATGACAAGTATATAAAACTACCAATCTATGTCTATGTATGTATAATCACTATATAAGATCTTAAAAAACTTAATTCAATCGAATTTGAGTTCAATTACCTTTCCCTTATGTACCATTGCACCTCCAAATTGTGGAGAGCATTGCACCTCACTTGCTCTAGGTGTTTCCTACAAGAGTAAAATAAGATAAACATATAAGTTAATATATATAATTTCATTAATGACAATTCAAATGACATGCAAGTATATAATGAAAAAATTTAAACGAGTGAGTGCAAAAATATATAGCACGTGCATGTTGAGGCCAAATGAAATGGCCATGAGGGTGCTATTAGTAACCTATGTAAGCTCCTCCTCATACATCAACTGTTAAATAGACTATGTAAATAAATATTAGTACTTGATACTATCTCTTATTAATATTCATTTAAAAATAAATGCAAGTTATGAATTTACAACTTAAATCTTACCTGTGTAACGATTCTAACGTCCTCCTCTTTAGCAGTAGAGGACTCTGCAGGGTGTGCTCCAATCTCCTATGTCTGATCTCCTATAACGTCCACATCATGGAGGTCATAGTCATATGTGCTCAAGGGATGCTTAACAGGTTGTACAAGAGGGCCCAAGCATATCTGGTGGCACATAGTGCAAGTATGTGGCACATAGATATGTGGACCTGAGGAGGATGATGCAGTAGCACTCGATCCATCACCAGCATGTGGCTCAACTATTGTAGCAGTATGGAAAATGAAAATATCACTTAAAGAGTGAATAGCCAAAATAGTTTGTGTGGTTGCATCCTTGATAACATCTGGATGACGTACTAGAGGTGGCTGAGGGAGGGGAGGAGGGGGAACATATGGGCCCTGGACTACTCTAACTGCCCCTAGTCTATCCTGGGGCATACCTCCACCTACACCATGGAAGGGTTTAATGTCAAATTAATTGACATGATACCCTAACACAAACTCAGCGTATAATTTTTGAATAAAGTAAAATGGTACATCACTATTTTTGTTGGGTGGTTTATCAAAAACCATGCACCAACGATCCCAAAATTTATTTGTAATGTCCTTATTCGTGCACAATTTTATAGAAAGGTTTGGTTTATTAACATTAACTGGTAGACCAGTGCGGGGGTTAATAAATAAAGAGGCTATTTGGGATTTTTTATTTTGAGATCTTTCACATCTTCGTAAGACAATCCACAGGAGTAATATTCCCTCATGATTTCTTGCCACGAAAGAAAGGCATTATGTTGGGTGGAGAGGGTTTCTATATTTTTAATTATTTCTTTCAATGTGTTTTCCATCTTCCTTAATCGATGGATTGTCTTATAAACATCACAAATGCCCCTCAATTGCTCCAATTTTTCACCAATTAACTCTTAAATTGATGGGCATGGAGGTGCTAGAGGGTTTGGCATTTGTTGGTTTTAATTCTCAACCATAATACATGATTGAAGTTCAAAACTAATTAATCTAATTGAAATTACACAATATAAATGAAATTATTGTAAAAAACCCTAGTTTTTAATTAAAATCTATAAAACACCATAATTTTTAATAAAAATCTATTAAAAACTAGTTAAAATTATACAAAACTCAAACAAAAATCGATTAAAACAAAAAACAACCAAAGAATTACCTTCAAAATTGGATATCAGCTAAAAACGGATATCGAATTCGCGTCCACTATCGTTGTTTGAGTTGTTGGACCTTTCAAAGTGTTAAAATGAATTTGAAATGACATTTTTTTAATTTATATTGCTGAACCCCAAATCAAATATCCGATTTGTAAAATTTAGGCTTGCGCATTGTTATGGAGCAATGTATTGACACCCAACCCAGAAAAAAATGTCAACTCGAGATTTTTCATGTTTTTTGGCAAGTGCAAAATGCTACTTTTTTCATATCACCACTTTTTGGCCCATCATGATCCTGTAGATACCCATCATCCAATAAATAAGTTAAAGTGTAATTAGTCCTTGACGGTTGGTTGTCAGTTGGTAGTTGTTGATGGATGGATTTCTCAACCAACATCAACTTGATATGTGTTCTCTTATTGTACTTATAGTCGAAGACCGCATGCATATGTATCTTGTGATTATTGCTTATATGATGAATGAATGAATACACGACATATATTTTGAGCATTGTTATGATTAATTGATATATTTTGTTATGTAATTCCATTTATTCTCTGTTAATCGTTCAAATAGAATTACTAAGTAAACATTTGGTGTTGCTACTGAGATATACCCTGACAAAACATAACTCATGGATGAGAATCTTGGTGATGTAATAGGACAGTCAACCAAAGAACCTATGCAAGCAAATGACAAAAGGAAAGATGAATTAACACAAGACTTAGTAAATATGTGGGACATATCATTAAAAGAACACGGATGGAGGGAGACTATCAAGAGAGAGGTCCCTCAGACCGCCATCTAGGACAACCTAATCGTCAACTTAGAGATTGATCATCTTCTTGACAGACTACCAAGACTTATTACATGCCACTTCATTATCCTACAAGATCTTCAAGCTGAGAGAGACCAAGAACAACGTAGGCAACAAATACTACATGGTACAAAGAACGAAAAAAAAAGGAAGAAGAATGTAATACTAACTGTCAATGTAACCTGAAGAATTAATGTCCTTTAACATTGAATAAATAGGAAATTAATGCAAAGCAATCAAAAGTCAATAGACCAAAAAATCAAAAAGAACAAAAAGAACGACAATAATGACTAAGGGGTGAATCTAAAGAAGGTGAATGATTTCTCAAATAAATTCCAAGCCCACCCAAGAGTATAATTCAAAGCTAAAGCATAAGAAGAAGCCATAGTCAGGAGAGAAAGAGAATTTTAACGACAAGAGAATGTACGAAGGGAGAGTGGGTAGAAATAGCTCAACAATAACCACTTCCCGATAAAACATACATTGATCTCACCAACCAAGCCAAAGAACCATTTGTACCATCAATGTTAGATGAAGGGGAATTGAAGAAGAAAACCCCACTAGAGAATCATGTAGACCATCACCATCAAACAAAGAAGGGTCATCATCAAGTGACAAAGAAGGTTCATTGTTGGGTGAAAGGGAAGGAAACGAAAAAAACACTAACTCAACCATCAAAGAACAGTTTGTACCAATAGAATCAACCAAAGGTGAAGGCCAAAGAGAACCTACTAATGTTCTAATAGAGACCATATGCCAAATTGAAGACTTGACACTAACAAAAGAATAGAACATTAGAAGATTGAAGTCGATAATGCCAGAACAAAGGGATCATCACAAATACCTTGAAGGGAACCCAAGGGTGATGAACACTGTAGAGGAACGAGTGAAGGATCACAATGTGTCCAAGAGTGTGCGAAAAGCACCAAAATGTACAAATCAGAACTCTCCAAAAAATTTATCATCATAGAGGGTGCAACAAGGAGGCAAGATGGTGACTCCACCAGCAAGTCTAAATGTTGAGCAGAAAAACTTCCAAAGTTCACTAGAAATGGGTTAGAGGACCCTGCATGGCATTGTAAAATATGTGAGACAATTTTGGTAGCAAATGGTTAGGATGACAGAGCATATTGGTTGAGATCATTTCCAACAACTCTCAGAGGGATAGCCATAGATTGGTACACCAAATTGGAAGCAACTCATAAGAATATATGGGGCACATTGAAAAGAGAATTCCAAGAGGAATTCAAACTCCTAAGAGATGTCAATAAAACTATAGTGGAGATATTCAACACCAAACAAGGAAAGCATGAGAATGTACGATCCTACAATTGTAGACTCAAGGAATTACTAGTGAAATTAGAAATCCAGCCAATTGATGGACTAAAGAAGAGATGGTTCATTGAAGGATTGCTTCCTTCATTGAGGAAGAAAATGAAATTCGCACCTCCGTCATCATACACAAATGCCTACAATCAGGAAATGGATATAGAAAGTGAAGATAAGACATCTTCTCGAGGGAAAAGAAGGACAAACAACGACGAAAGCACCGAAGACAACAATGATGAATCAAAGATGGTTCAAGCTTTAAGGAAAGACATGATGAGAATGATGAAGGAACTCCAAGACGAAAAAAAAAGTATAAATGAAAGCAAGGAACTATGGTGCATCGAGTGCAAGGTCGAGGGTCACACCAAAGAAAACTACCCAAAAAAATTATTGTGATATCTTCCAAGTAATGGGAGATTCCATCAAGGAATTCCCGTACAACTTGCAGAGAAACAAAAAAGTTATCTTCGCCCTAGGGGAATAACCAACCCCACCAACCACACCCACAAAAGCACAAAGCAATAACTCTAATGCATCTCCTATCGAATACCGTAATAGACGGGGAAATAATAATTGATTCAACAATAGTGGACCAAGAAGCAAAATCTAGTATGATGTGAAAGGAAGACCAATGATCCAATGTCGAAAATGCAATGGATGGGGTTATTTTGCAAGAGAATGTTAGAATAACTAGAACAAAATGGGGATGTTGTGCAAGTGGTGTGGACTGAGTGATCATGAAGACACTGACTTCCAAAAGAAAAATGACAATAACATGTTGGGCATGGAGGAGCAAGATGGGGAAGTTTTAGCAATTACCAAAGCACAAACGAAGAAGGCAATACATCTATACCATCATAAAGAAAAGGAATGACTTCAAGAAGCCAAAGTAGAAGTATAGAAGGCAATGGAAAAAGAACGAAGAACCTCCAAAAAAATTGCAAGTACCTCATTGCAGTCGGAGTAAAAAATGAACATCGTATGATGGTGCTAAAAAGAACCATACCAATCAAGGTGACAGACCTTCTCCAAACCATGCCACAACTAAGAGTGGCAATCACAAACATGGTTGATGACAATCAAACTTGGCAATAGGAAGGCTAAGGAGAAGGAATGATAGTAGATGTTACACCTCGTTTCTCGATTACCAGGTTACTTTTACCTTCATGAGTAAATATGATGATAAATATAAATCTTGACTGTAATATGTTTAATTTGATGAATGAATATGCATTTAAATGTGAATACTATAATGATTTGATAATGCAAATGAATTCCATGAGAATGGCTAACTACCTTTGTGATGCACTAAGTTGGATGTAGGAAGGATTGAGCCTTTGGAAGAGAGGGGGAGTATCACTCAAGAGAAGAACTTGGTTTGACCTAATCTAATATGTTTATTTGAGCTATCACACACTCACATCCTAGATGGTCAAGTTATGTCGAATCAATTTAGGAACCGTTAAGTAAATGCTTGGTCGTAGTTTTTGGGTAATTAGAATGTTAGAGTGAATATATTTGATTTCCTTCAATGATAAATTGATTGTCGTGTAAATGTATTTATTTACTATATATTAAAATATATCCACATTAGTGTATTAATATGTATATGCCATTGCATTTGGTAAGTTTGAGATGTTTGTATGTTATGTTTTGGTTACATGTCTTTATATATAATGATAATACTTGCACATATATTAATATGTATATATTTATATATAATTAATGGAAAATGAATATATGTATATATATAATATATGTATAATAATTATTGTAACAATCATATGTGAAAAATATATATATTTATATATATAATAGAATAAGATATTATATATATAATATATAATATATACGCATATATATAAAAAATTTAAGTCATACGTGGTATGAAGACATATTGTGCGATGGTTAAATGGGTAATACATATATATACTATTTTCAATAAAAATGGAGTGATGGAAGCATATTTTCAATGCTATAAAAGTTGTGATGGAAACTAATGATTAAAGCAGCATATTAAATATACGAAGGTTGTGTTGAAGTTAATATATATGGCATAAGCTGAAATATGTGAATGTTCATTACCAAATCATAGGAAGCACAAAATTTATCGCATTTAATAAAGCCACATAGGTTGTGTGGTAATTATGAGAGTCTTTGCATGATAGAACAAGTCAAATGCTTTAAGGCTACACAGGAAATGAATTGGAGGTTCACAGTATTCTAAATTCTATTCATTTAGGCAGTGTGTGAAACCAATTCAAAATGCATAGGTGTCCTTAGAATGCGTTGGAAATAATGAATGATTAATACCTCAGGTATCACCAACTTTAGGTGCGTAAAATTGAAGTTTAAGCAAAGGTTGTGCTCAAAGCACATATCATATAGTTAGCAAAGTAAATAGAGCATGTGAAAGCACATGAAACGCATGAGAAAGAGCTAAATCCAACACATAAATCATAAAGGTAAGGTAAGGTCTTTTTATAGTCTACGATATCAGGCGGTTTGTTTTTGGGTCTACAGATGGCTTATAGTATATGGGACTCCTCATACTCCCAATATGAGGGAGGCACCTAACTCGTGCTCCACAATACGAGGTGTACATACCTTACCCCCTACATAGTGAGAATAAATCAATGAAGACTTAAATGTTGCAAATCTAAAAAATCTGCTCAGTTGCCGATTTTTACTCTGATAAAATCACGATTTTTCGTGGTTAACACAACTCAAAAAATTATTGAAAATCGCTAATAAATCATGATTTTATTGCAAAAAATGGCAAAAAATCATCATTAAATATGTGAGAAAAAACCCTAAATTAGTGTGGTTTTGCTATAAATGACTATGCAACTTTCTCCTTTCACCAATATCGCACGTTTTTTGAGTGAGGTGTGAATTTTTGAAGGTGTATCTAAAGGCCTTTGTGGGGTCAAGGTCAAAAATCGTGAAGGCCAACATGAGCAACAACTAGCACACAGGTAGTTGATTTTTATCGACCACTTTTTCTTGTCTTGTTTGCAACTATGAATGCAAATCTTCGTGAACTTCTATTTAAAATGCAAATCTCTGTGAACTTATCAACCCCTAGGGCTTTTGAAGAGTTCCAAATTCTTTCTCATTAAAAAAACATCATCTACATATAGAGGTAGAATGATACAGATAAACAATTCATTTTCTTGTTTATACAATTAGATAAATTATAATAATAATATAATATTATAATTAATATATTAATATATTACTATATATTAAAATATATAATATAATAATATATTAATATATTATATATTATATATTATATATTGTAATATATTAATAAAATTATATATCAATATATAATAATTATATTAATATACTATTTTTTCAAATCCATTTTTTTCCTGAGTTTTTCAAAAAATTATGAACTTTTGGTTTGCCGATTTTTTCGCTAAACGATTTTTGTTGCTATGTTGCAAACTATAATGAATGAAGATTTCATAATGTTGAATAAGTCATGGACGTGCTATAATAGAGGTCGCTAAAGTATGAGCATGTGGTGCCAAAGTCTGTAGTATTTGGAAACCATTAGAAGTCTTAAACCCGCACCATGTACAAGTAAATCAATGTGATAAGCATAAAACTCAGTCAAGTAAAGATGGCAAAGATTTGTGAAGGTAGTCGACTTGCAAACCAAATAGGAAACCTATAACAATGAATTGTTGGGCTTTGACTCAGTAAAAGATTCATGTTGTCTCAAAGAATCAAGTCGACTCAGCCATTGGAAGTATGAGGACAGTCATGTTTTACAATTTAAGAGTTTAATCAGTCGAGTCATTGCATGTGAGTAGGAAAGTGGCAAAAAATTTAGCTTGTTTGTAGCCTATGGAAGCTCAAATTTTAGTATATATAGAGGTGCCTCTACCATTTGTTACACTTTTCAGTCTGATTTCTCTATTGTTATTGTATTGTAATTTTTGTGCAAGCATTATTGTGAGAGTTTTTTCTGAAAGAGAGAATTGTTTGTGAGTTAAGTTTGTTTTAAATTCATGAGAGGAAGCTAGAGTTTGGAGTATAGTTTAACGTAGAAGGAGCATTTGTGATTTTGGATGTTGAGGTTGGAAAGCAATGTTATCAGTTGGAACTCTATATCCAGGCATGTTGATTTCTATTCCTCTTTTGTTTATTTTTAAAAGGTTATTTGATTATAAATGCCTTTTTTTGGAAAAGATTGCTTTTGGGAATGCTTAATATGCTTGTTATTATGAACTTAGTTATTACCTAGTATGGAAAAATATTATGTGATATTTGATTGAGTTTTGAATTAGTGAAACCCTCTTATTTGGGAACACATTTATATTATGTTGAAGTATGAGTGGCTTAAATGCTATTAAAACTATACTTAGTTTTTTATGACTATGTGGATGTTGCTTGAAAAGTGAAATATGGAATATGTTGCTATCTTGTTTAGTTAGCTTATGATGCTAGGTAAACCTTTGTGGATAAAGATGTTAGTAATGCAATGAGAATGATGACATGATAGGAATATCATCATTGATAGGTTGTTTTGTCATATAAACCATGTTGATAGTCTATACTTGATTGTTTACTCATATCTCCTTGAAGTAAGAAGATAGTATTTTCCCTAAGGGTAGAGTGTATACTTGATTATTATATCAATATTCAATAGTAGGGTTGAAAAATGTTTTTTTTTATTATGCTATAATCATATACCTAATTAGGAGTGTATTCCTATTTACGGAATTATAAAAGAGGTCTCACATTCTAGCAACCCAAAGTTTTATAGAGAAGAGGACTTGTAGGTGCAGATGCACAAACTCCTCTCAAGCTAATATCCTCCATTTTATATACAAATGTAGTGAACATTGTAAACATGTGAATATTTGAGATATATTGAAAGAGAGGCTTAATAATTTGTTTATGATCACTTGATCATTACATCTTTTTTTATTGAAACCCTAGGTTGGGAATAACCTACTTGGTTGGGTTGTTTACTTGATTATTGAATGAAAGAAATAGGTTGAGAATAACCTATATGATCTAATTGATCATTTTATTGTTGATTATATCTTTGATTGAGTCATTTATTGATGATATTTTACTCTTGAGTGGATTCATTTATTGATGAGATCATACTTCTGAAAAGAAGGCACTTAATGTTGTGATCATACTTTTGAAATGGAGTCATTTAATATTACGATGTTATGATTACAAAGGGTAGTTAATTAGGGTTATTCTTGGGGTTAGGATAATCCATGGGAAAGGGGGTAACCTAGCTAGACACTAGTATGTTTGCATGTATGATTAGTGTGGTTATACTTGAGGTTAAAGGAATCCATGGGAAAAGGTGTAACCTAGATAATTAGTTTTTTATGGACTTGGATATTCCTGGAGTTAGGGTAATCCATGGTTAAGGAATTACCTTGTTGAACATTTTGTTATGTTATCAACATAAATTGAATGTGTGTTATGTTTATGTTCAATACCAAATTGAGCTAAAGGGTGGGTGGACAGATGACTCTCACTTGAAGTATTGGGTGTTGAATTTTTTGGTCAAAGTAGTGTAAGTAGCCACTATTTACACTGTCAATTAACAATGATCCATG